>APFE031267174.1:0-32594 GCA_000404065.3 Pinus taeda | reverse complement strand
TTACAATTATTGATGATGTGCTTTTTAAGAAGAATTATGATTCTATTTTACTAAGATGCCTTGAGAAAACTGAAGCCCAAAAGGTGTTGTAGGAGCTACATGATGGACCAACAGGAGGACATTTTGGAGCTGACACAACAGCTCACAAGATTATTCATGTTGGATATTATTGGCCAACTCTATTTAGAGATGCCCACGAGTATGTAAGGAAATGCCTCAATTGCCAAACTTCTAATGGAAGACAACGAAAACCGGCTTTCCCTTTGCAACCAGTCAACATTGAACAACCATTTGAGCAATGGGGATTGGATATCATTGGGGAAATTAATCCACCTTCTTCCAAGCAGCATAAGTATATTCTTACTGCTACCGACTATTTCACTAAATGGGTTGAGGAAATCCCTTTGAAGACAGCAAATTCTGAAGCAATCATTGAATTCATAGATCAATTCATCATTACCAGGTTTGGTGTCCCAACAGCTCTTGTTTTTTATAATGCTTCTTATTTCTCAGGCAATGTTATGTTTGATTTTTCTATCAAGAGAGGATTTAAGTTAAAGTATTCTGCTAATTACTACCCCCAGGGTAATGGTTTAGCAGAGTCCACCAATAAGAACCTAATCAAAATCATTAAGCGAACAATCGAAAAAAATCATAGAAATTGGCACAAATCCTTAGTGTTTGCATTATGGGCCGATAGGATAACACAGAAAGCTTCTATAGGAACCTCTCCGTTCAATCTTGTGTATGGAAAAGAAGCAATACTGTCTACAAATATTGTTCTTCCTTCTTTAGCCCTAGTGCAGTTCATTGAAGAAGCTCCTTCCTCTTCTATTCAGCTTAGATATGATCAAATCTTAAAACTAGAAGAAGAAAGAGAAAAGGCCAAGGATACCCATGCCAAACATCAGCAAATCATCAAAGCAGCTTTTGATTCAGTCTCATCAGGTTCAAAACAATTCCAAGTTGGCGATTTAGTTCTGAAATGGGACAAAGCCCATGAGGACAAGGGAAAACACACCAAGTCCCAGAAGTTGTGGCTTGGACCATTTCAGATTTGTGAGAAGGTAGGCCATTCGACCTTTGTATTGCAAGATTTAACAGGTTTGAGGGAGTCTCTCCCTGTTAATGGCCTCATCCTAAAAAAGTTCTTTAATTGAGCAGGTAACCCCTTCTCCTTTCATTTCTATAGGATTTCATAGTTTGTAGCATTTTTAGGAAATAAAGTTTAAAGGCATCTTCCATTGACCTTTCTCTATGTGTGAAAAGTTGTCTCACAGAAGTATCATGAGTATTTACTTTCAAACAATAGAACTTTTAATCGAAAGGGATAATTTTTGGGAAATTAGGTATAATTGTATTCTGAAACCACAATTTAAGTTTGGTGACTCCTCCTAAAGCATAAAAAGTAATGTAAGTCATTTTCTGTTTTCAAATTCATCTCAAAAGGTTATCAATATCAAAGATAGAGGTCAATTCAATTTCAGCATCCTCAACTCTTAACCTATCATCCATTAACTCTTAAGGAAAAGATTGTTCACCCCATTCATTAAAGTTTATGATTGTTCAGAGTGTAATTCTAAAATATAAGATATTAAAGATAAGAGGTCTTATTACAAGCCTGCTTACCATGTTCATAGGGAAATAGCTTAACTGACATTACCAATACTGCATACCAAAATAGGGTAATGGCTTCAAATTTCAAGACAAGGAGTCTCATCACGAGCTAGCTTGTTCAGTTAGACTACTACCAGTGAGTGGCATTGTCAACAGCTGGCCACCAAACCAGGGCAATGGGTTTTTTATCCTGTCAAATGACAGAAAAAAGAAAGATGAACAAAATATGAAAGCGTGTTTTGAATTCACTCTGAAAATCACGGTCTTAATTGGATGGGACAATGGACAATTACATGGTGAAAAGGTATCCCTGTCGAAACTATAAACGTTTGCTGGCAGCAGAGGCTCTACCTATGATAGACGAGTTTACTATAAAAGCTGATTTGGAAAGATTTTCTATTTTTATCATTATAAACCAATAAAGGCCTATTTGAGACTTAAAATGTACATTTTTCAAGTTAGCAAAGGGAGGAAGTTAGCAAAATTAGTTTCATTATATTCAGAATGCATAAATATCTAGTTATATCAGAATTTTCCCCTTGTAGTTGAAACTCTATTTCAAAAAGATTAAGTATTTTTGATTTTTCCAGAGATAACTGGTTCTTCCAGCGAATCGCCAATTGTTGTGCTCTACAAACAACCCCCCATTTCAAGTCATTTTTATTCATAAAACATTAAACTATGAAATGGTTCCCTTTAAAATAAAGTTGATATCAATACTTTTATTTTTCAAAAGGTCCGATAATCAAATGAACGCTTTATAAAACCCTTTTTAAACAATACCCATTTAAAGAAATAAAGTGAATCTTGGTCATTGCGATAAAGCGATCTCAAGATCGCATATCGCAATGACATAAGAGATATGTAAAGTGGCATAAAGCTTTCCGCCGATGCGATATCACATTTGGCGATCGACAATAACCAATGCACATTCAAAAGTGCCCCATTCCATTTGCCCCGATGCGATGCTCAATCGGCGTTCGGCGATCGGCGGGTTACCTTCGCTTTAGTCTCAACACACATAAAGCTTTTCGCCGATGCGATATCGCATTCGGCGATCGCGGTACCCGATATACATTGTTAAGGCGCATTTGTCATACACCGATGCGATGCGATAAGGCACAGTTTTCAATAAAAAGCCGTTAAGTGATGGGAAAGCTCAATTCATTCATATTTAAGGCATAATCACTTCCACTCAGCCGCCAAAACGTCCATTGCATGCTTAAGGAGATTACTCGCCCGAATAACGATATAATGGGCATTTAAAGGTGACAGGTTTTATACGGCCAATTAATGGAATCATGTCTTAAAATCTTTCTATGGATGGTCTCCGCGCCCGTTCTAAAAGCTGAATATATTACTACGCACCTATTCATATGTTATCACTTGCAAGCTTTCATTGTTATCTCTCTCTATTACGCACAATTGCCTCTCTGTGCAGAATTCATTCATAGACAAGAGTTCGAGCATAATGGGAAAGAAATCAAAGAAGACTGCAGGTGCTTCCGCTCCACCAGTCACAGGACAAGCTGCTGCAAACAAGAAGAAAGGCTTAATATCTGATACTACATGCACAGGCCTCACCAGAGTGACTTGGCAAGGCACTTATGACTTAATTGAAGCCGAGAAACCACAGAATATGGTAACAGAAGCTACCGCGGATTCAATACGGAAATCGCCTATCAGATTACGACTGAGAGTACTACACAGACTCTCAATAAGGAAAATAAAAGAGGCTGACTTGCTTTTCCCTTAAGGTGTGGTGTCTTTACGCTGCATGATCTTAAACATGCAGAAAAGGAAGCTACAAAGATTCAATCTTTATCTCTGGCCACAATCCCAAACAGGGCATTTGATCCAAAGCTAGTTGCCTATGCCGCATTAGAACATGCCAGATTAACAATGTTTGAGCATGAGGAAGATATGTTCGATGACCTGTTCACTTCAATTGAAACAATAGGTCAAGCTAAATAACTCGCTAGGATGAAATATAATGATGAAGGGTTAACTGAATTTAATAAACTTAGAGAGCAGAGGTTGCAAACTCTGCCTCTAGATTTATTAGCAACGACCCCAGCGACATCATCAAGCGAGCCTGGTCGACAACAGACAAAGGAACCTCCTGCTATAACAAAAGATCATAATAAGGAACAGGAGGAAAAACAGAGGAAATAACAAGAAGAAAAGCAGAGGAGGGAGCAGGAAGAATGGCTAAAGAAGGAACATGAGGATACACAGCAAAGGGAACAGGAGGAGCATCAGAAGGAAAAACAGGAACAAGTGCAGAAGGAGTCTCAAACTGATAAAAGGCAACAGACCACCACTGATACCAATGTAGATACTACCACAGACCCTAAATTGCTCCAGGAATGGCAGCAGTTTGATTCTATTATCAATGGAGGAAAAGGCTCAAAAGGTACAAACACTTCAAAGACCAGTGACATGTGAGACGATACTTCATCCCAGGTTCTAAGTGGAACCAGCGGCCCACCCAAGTCTAAGGACATTGAAATAATTCCAAAAGATCCCACCGATCAAATCATTCTATAGGTAGAAGATATTCCTCCATTGGATGTTTTCTATAGCCCGAGGCATAGAGCAGTTGTAAAGCGATCAAGGAAAAGACGAAGGATTGATCAACCTTCTATCTTTCCAGAGCAAACGGTCACGGGTAATGTAGTATGGAAGGAGAAATTGGACCCCTCCGATGATCTAACCAAATTGTCACAGTATGCTGGAGCCTATTCGGCAGCAACAATCAACAAAGCATCGTAGGCAAGCCTTTTATTAAAGAACAAGGACCAAGAAATCTCCACATTACAGACGGAATTGGCAGAAACAAAGCAGAGGGCAGCGCAAGCAGAGGAGCAGTTGTTGGCACAACAGTAAATGAATAATCAATTAGCCCAGCAATTGCAAACGGAGAAGGAAAGGATTGACCAGACTGCGATCCAGAAACAGAAAGAATTGACAGAGGCATTGGAACAGTTGAAAGCGGTGAATGAACAAATGGTGAAAACCAAAGATGAGCAAATCGCTCAAATGTCATCGCAGCTAGAAAAGATAAAAGGAGCTTCGCAGGTGACAGAGTTCAGAAAAGAAGCATCGTTGATTAACAACGCGCTAATATCTCAGGTTAAACTCTTGTGTCAATAGATCGCTCAAGCCGAGCCACTGTGCGAATTAACCACATCCATAAATGAATAGGTAGAGAAAGCTAGGGATGATTTAAATCAAGCTGATGAGGCCATTACTGCACATCTTGAATGGCAAGATTCGAATCTGGGAAAAGCAGCAAATTTGCCCAGGATACTTGAAACTCATAAGGATATACTTTTCACAGAATGGCACACTCAGGGGTTGAAAGCAAAGAGAGCAGCCTCAAGATGTAGATCAACTTCTAGCAATCTAGTTGATTTAGTTAACAACACTCTCTACTTGGCAAATATGATTTCCCAATGTACACCAGGAAAGATTACAACAACAAATGCATTGGAACAATCATGTTATCCTGAGTTAGAAGAAAAGGGAAGATTAATCGCCGGGATTAATAGTTTAAACTTGGAAGCGTATTGGCTCTTCCTCCTAGTTAAACCACATACACAAAGAGCCGCCCTGAAGTGTTTAACAGATGCCATCGGGTGTATGATTCCCGATATTCAAGATGCCACCTATGCTGCCCAGCTCAGTTCGCGCCTCAACAAACCTCCTGAAGTTGAGCCAATGCTTGCAATTAATCAGCTCAGATTCAAAGGAAAGCTGCCGACTTGATGAATCACCCTCCAGCTCACCAGATCGCTAGCCAAAATAGGATCAAAAGTTATTGATATCAGTTTAGTAGAATTTCTGTTTACTAGATATTTAAATTAGTATTGTATTTATCTACCCTTTCATGTTTTTAGAAAGGGTCGTAAAATTTTGTAAGAGACTTAACAGACTGAAGTTTGCACTACTGTGCTTCAGCCAATATTCTTTTATGAAACTCGACCAGTTTTTCTTACTTTAATGAGGAAGTTTCTTTATACAATTGTGCACTATTGTCATTGATTGAAGAATTTTTTTGCGTTAAAGGAAGAACTACACATAGCGATTGATATCTGGGAGTGTCACGCAGCTCATATGGTATTTCTATCTATGTCTGAATTCATTCCATTTATATGAATTGTTATGTAATTATTCTTGCTATCGTTGATTATGTGCATGCGCTATAACAGTTGATCTTATTCATTCCACTATTGGATGTTTAGTGATGTGCCTTTGCTTTTAATCATGTGTATGACAATGATATAAATGTATAAAGTGTGGTAATTTCGCTTTAATCGCTCTGCTTAACTATTTAAGCACAACAATCTTAAATGATTTAATATCTATGTGGTGAAGATACAGTCATCTATATGCTTATCTTTTAGACATAGAACATCAAACGCTACACTTTAGAGCTCAATAGATTCCCGGGATAGTTTCATTTATTTATATTTCTGTCAATAGTTTTAGCCTTTTGCTCACCGCTAGTGTTATCTATAAACCATTCACTCATCCCATTTATCTATTTCTGGGAAACTGGTCCCATTATCCCCAGTCAGAGCCACTACCCCAAACGGAAAAGGAGCTGCACTAAGGTCCAGACCGGTTGGTTTCCCCAATGTTGTTGCAGCGATTTTCGAGGCATCAACAGAAGCATATTTATCTTCGACTTTATATACCTTGGGTTTATAATTTTTATCCTTTGGGTGTATTATTCTCTTGGTTTTAAAATATCAATCCCTTGGGTCTATTACTCTAAGGGTTCATATTCCTACGTTTTAATATTATTCCATTAGGTTTATAATACCTTTTCTTATAGTATTAATCCTAGAGTTTATTATTCCATTGCACTTATAATATCAATAATGGTCAACTATGGTCCAATGTCGCATTGTCACAAAGATTCTCTCGAATTGGTAATTAATCATGGTCAAGCATGCCCAACCATGGTCCAACATCACATTATGACAAGGATTATCTCAATATGAAAATCAACAATAGTCAGGCATGGTGAACTGCGTTTATTTTACTGTTTACAAAATTGATCTTAGGGTTTAGATACCTTGGGGTTTATAATATTAGTCCCTTCGGTTTAATATCATTCAATCATAACCAACCATGGTTAACATTGCTTAATAATATTTATATTTTATGAGAAAAAGTATTTTAGTGTAAATCACATGAAAAAAAACATTTGTCAACACGTTTCGAACCAATTAGTGTGGTTCACCGTCAGGACAAGTTGAAGAGTCGGATGATGGATACATATTAAATAGGGAAAGCAGATCTTCCAATGGCTAGGTTTGACTAAAGAAATGACCATATTAGGTTAGACTAGACAAACGGCTATAATAGACCCAGAAACAGTTATATTTGTCTATTCAAATTGTTTAAATTATATTAAAATGTTAAAACTAATATTATTATAATATTTATCATGTGTTATTTTAAGTAAAAAGTTAATCAAACTACATTTAGGGAATATTTACCAAATAATAACTATTAGTAATAGAAGGGAGTTAATATAGACTAAATAAATAATATTATATTATTATTATAATAGCGTTACAATATTAATCTTCTTTATTTAATTTTTTTTTAATAATTTTTTTTTTAATAGTGAAGTGTTATCAGATGGGATAGAGTTAATTTCCCCAGATCTATTAACTCTTACTCTATTAAAAATAATAATAATAATAATAATAAGATTAATACTGTAACTTATTATATAATAATAAATATTATTTATTATATATATTAATTCCCTATATTACTATAGTTATTATTTGGTAAATATTCGCTAATGTAGTCTGATTAACTTTTTACTTAAATAACACATGATAAATATTCTAATAATATTAGTTTTAACATTTTAATATAATTTAAACAATTTGAATAGTCAAACCTAGCCGTTGGAAGATCTGCTCTCCCTGTTTAATATGTGGTCATGATCTCACTCTTCAACCTGTCCTGACGATGAACCACATTGGTTGGTTCAAAACGCATTGACAAATGTTCTTTTCATGTGATTTACATTGAAATACTTTTTCTCATAAACTTGATATGGATCACAGAAGCCTCAATTCAACAATATTTATACTAATAAGACATTAGTAATAAATAATAATAATAATTAATTACTTATTATTATTATTATTTGTAAGTTTGGTACGACTAGATCTTCATCATGTCGAAGCCTATTTGCATATACGCTCAATCAAGGCAGGTAATTGACGTTACTATATATCTGACCCAAATTCATAGGTACAAATATAAATAATAATAACGTAATTAAATTATTATTATAGTTATTTATTTACTAATAGTATCGTTAAATATATATGAAAATGATCGCTTGGGGCATATCTATGCCCGCACCACGCAACGACGTACATTAATTCCTCAAATTCTTTGTATATTAAATAATATTATTAAATCCCACAATTAAGTAATATTAAAAATGAAATGACAACTATATTAATGTTAATATTTACTTAATTAATAAATGCTATTAAATTTTAATTATTATTGTAATATTAATTTATAAATAATAACATTAGTCAAATTTACGTTTTTAGTGTAGATCAACACATTACTAATCTAATTATGCCTAATAAAATTAAAAACGTATCAATGTGAAAACGAACGTAAATAATACTATGTTATGTAATCTTACAAATTATAAATTAAATAAAATTAATAACTAAAAAAAATTTAATACTAAATCATTTAAGATTACAATTAATACCGAAAATTTTTTATATACGTCAAAAAAAATATATTTTAAACGTTAATATTATTTTTTAATTTAAAATATGGCACTTAAGTTTAAAATTGATGCTTCGTCAAAATATTTAAAAAAACACATTCTAATTATAACAATCATTTGTTAGCGTAAGATAACACTTTGAAGTTATGGTTATTTATCTTGAAACCTTAAGAAAATAATGAAAACGTTGGACCTTCCTTTTACAGAATTATATAGTAAAATATTAAATAAAATGTATTTAACCAAGAAAAAAACCATCATTTAATAATACGATACTTTTTTCTTAATAAAATAAAATAAATCAAAATTAATGATTTAAATATACCGTTACAATTATATAGAATTTATACAAAAAATTTCTTCCCCTAACGTCACTGAACTTCCTAACGTAAAAAGAAAAGTTCAATATTCAACCTCATTGAAAATTTCAAAAACCAAAATTATTTAAGAAACGAGATGACCCCAATGAGGCTCCTTAGGTCAAGATTGAAACGTGTCACCTACCGCACTTGAAATATACTCCTAATTTTATAAGGGTATATAATATTTATATTAATATTTAATAATATTAAAAAATATTTAATTTACGATTATTAATGATATTTAATTTATAATATTAACAATATTTAATCTACAATAATAGTAATAATCATCGTCAATCATGTTCAATTTTGGTGAACCATCATCAACCATGTTCAATTGTGGTTAACCATCGTCAACCATGTTTTATAAAATCAAACATGGTTATCTACGGTCAATCATGGTCAACCGTGGTCGAACTTTTCATTGTCACAAATATTGTGTTGATATGAAAATCAAACATGGTTAAGCATGGTCAACCATGGTCCAACATTGCATTGTGACAAGCACTATCTCAATATGTAAATCAACCATTGCCAACCATCGTCAACCATGTTTATTTTAGTGTTTATAATATTTATCTTATGGTTTATATACCTTGTGCTTATAATATTAGTCCCTTGGGTTTAATATTATTCCCTTCGGTTCATACTCCCTTGTGGTTTTAGTATTAATCCATTGGGTTTATTATTCCCTTGGGTTTATAATATCAATCCCTTCAGTTTATTATTCACTTCGGTTCATAACATCAATCCTTTGGTTTAATATTCCCTTGGGTTTATAATATCAATCGTGGTCAACCATTATCAATCATAGCTAACAATGGTTAACCATGGTCAACCATGTGTCAAATGTCGCATTGTAACAATAATTGTCCTAATATGAAAATCAACCATGGTGAACCATGCTCCAACGTCACATTGTGACAAATATTGTCTCGATATGAAAATAAATAATGTTCAACCATGTTCCAACGTCACATTTGTGAAAAAGATTCTCTCAATAAGGAAACCAACCATGGTTAACAATGTTTATTTTAGAGTTTCTTTTGGGGTTTACAACTTTTATCGCTTGCGCTTATTATTTCCTTGGGTTTATAATAAATGTCCCTTGGGTTTATTAATCTAACGATTCATATTTCTACTGTTTAACATTATTCTCTTAGGTTTATAATCCCTTGGGTTTTTAGTATTAATCCCTAGGGTTTATTATTACTTTGGGTTTATAATATCAATCATGGTCAATCATGGTTCAACATCATATTGTGATGAATAATATCTCAATATGGGAGTCAACCATGGTCCAATGTCCCACTGTGACAATGATTTTATCGATTTGAAAGTCAATCACAGTCAAGAATGCTCAAGCATGGTCAAACATCACATTGTGGCAAGGATTCTCTCAATATGAAAATCAACCATGGTCAACCATGTTCAATCATGTTTATTTTAATGTTTATAATATTTATCTTAGGGTTTATAGACCTTGGGTTTAAAATATTAGTCACTTGTGTTTAATATTATTTAAGCATGGTCAACTATCTTTTATAAAATCAATCATTGTTAATCATCGTTAATCAACTTCAACCAAGGTCCCACATTGCATTATGACAATGATTGTCTCAATATGATAATCATGGTCGACCATGGTCAACCTTGGTGAACAATGGTCAACCATGTTTTATAAAATCAAACATGCTCATCCATGGTCAACCATGGGCGAACGTCAAATTGTCACATTTATTGTGTTTATATGAAATTAACCATGGTTAAGCATGGTCTACCATTGTCCAACATCTCATTTTGACAAGGACTGTATCAATATGAAAATCAATTATGGTAAGCCATATTTATTTTAGTGTTTATAATATTTATCTTAGGGTTTATATAACTTGGGTTTATAATATTAGTCCCTTAGGTTTAATTATATCCCCTTGGGTTCGCAATCCCATGAGGTTTTAGTATTGATCCCTTCAATTTATTATTCCCTTAGGTTTATAATATCAACCCTTTGGGGTTATTATTCCCTTGGATTTATAATATAATTCATTATCAGCCGTGGTCGAATGCCATGTTCTGACATTGATTGTCTCAATATGGAAATCAACCATAGTCAACCATGGTTCAACATCACAATGTGATAAAGATTGGCTTGATATGAAAATCAATCATGGACAAGCATGGTCCAGCGTCACATTGTCAAAAGGATTGTCTCAATATGGAAATCAACAAGGTCAAGCATGATCAATTATGTTTATTTTAGGGAACTTTATAATATTTATCTTAGGGTTTATATACCTTGGGTTTATAATTTTTATCTCTTGAGTTTATTATTCCCTTGGGTTTGTAAATCCAGAGGCTCACACCTCCACAAGTAATACAAGGATTCACCTGTTTCCCAGGAAGTCTAAAATCCACTGCAAGGTAAAATTTGCATCCAATGTCCAACGATACAATCCAGTGCCACTTATCCTCTCAGTGGACAATTACCAACTCATTTTTCTAGGGCGCACTCCCAATATGCATTTTATTGCATCTATAAATGTTAATGACCAAAAAAAATATCCCGGATCTACCTTTCTCTACTACATAATCGCTTGGGTGATCCAATCACCCCCTCCCATGCAGTCACACACCTTCCAAGTTCCATTGCAACACCCGTCTCAGGCAGCCCATCCCGCGGCAAGGTTTCTTTGCATCAGAAGGTGTGTGATTGCACAAACAGGGGTGACTGGATCACCTGAGCGACTGTGTAGCACCCCCATCCTAGGCAGTCCATACCTTGACAACGTTTCATTACATTAGAATGTATAGAAACCAAGTCATATCCCTGCCTAAAAGCTATCATACCAGTCATAGCATGGTCATGGAACTCAATGGATACTATTGGGTACCAGTTTCCGGCAATGTCATTGCTCATGAAGTGCTTTACCATCATACTGCTACATGTTCCAATTCCTTTCATTGGCGTTGCTAATTATTGTAGTTAGTTTCAACCACCCAATTGGGCATTTCCATTCTTCCTGTGCCAAGAACTTAACTTCCATTGGATTTAAAATAAATTGAAATAACTTCACATCATACCTCATTGGTAGCTCCACAATAAGGTCCACTTGCAATCCTTTTTACTTCCTATCATAATAAGTAAAACTAGCATCTTTGATCAAATCATTGTATATAAACATATCACATTAGGTTAGCTCAAAACACAACCATCATAAATCAAAATCATGAATCGCATACAACCATCATAAACTAGAATCATAGATCACATATAACTATCAGAAATTAGAATCATAGATCATATGTATATTAAAACTGAAATAAAATACTAATATTTATCTTTCATCAATCCTTAATTCTTCCTTTTTTTTTCTATACACACACCGAATTGATTGACACACCCGGAGAACACCCAGTTCCTTTGCTTCTATTCAATCACATACACATTAACACAACATACATCACAACACGTACATCCACACATGGCATACAACACTACACAATCCATACACCTACATGCAATGTACAACAGAACACATACATCTATACACGATGTACAACACAACACAATACATGTACTACACCGAGTGGAACACAATGAGTACACATGTCAAAATACGACAACTACACAATGCACATACATAGTACTGCATACCCACAAACAAACATGTACGACATTCACACAATACCACATGTACACCTGTACCATATGTATAACATGTACACAATACCACATGTACATATTACCACGTATACAACATGTGCACAACATCACATGTACATGACACCACCTGCACAATGTGCACACAATGGCTCATGTACATTGCACCACATGTACAACGTGTAGACGATACGACATGTAGACAACACCACATGCATGCCATGTACATGTACATAGTACCACATGCACGACATGTACACAACACCTCCTACACACAACATGACATGTACAACATGTGCACAACACCACATGTACAACCATGCACCCGCACCATATTTACATAGAACCACATGTAAAACATCCACATGACACCATATGTACATATCACTTCATATACAACATGTACATATCACCATATGCACACAACACGACATATACATCATGCACATCGTACAATATGTACACATCATTGCATATCCAACATTTACATAGAACCATCTATGCCCAACACTACATATGAAATATACCCACAACACCATATACACAACAGGCACACCACATCATATTTACACAATACCATCAATACATAGCTTTGCATAAATAACATGTACACAACACCCTATATACACAACATCACAGGTGCAACATGTACAACATATGTGGAGTAATAGTACTTCACATCCATATACCACACACTGACTCTACCAAGAAAACTTGCTTCTAGTGTCTTTTCATTATTCATGCATGTTCCATCATGTTGTTGATCACAGTACTTTCATTCCACTCATGTATCCCTCAAAATTACCTATCCATAACACAAAGATAGGCATAGTACAAGAATATAATATAAATTCATATCCACATGATACTGACCTTGTATATATTTCAGGGTTACTCTTCCCACTTGATTCCCCAAAAGGCTAAGAACCTCTTCATGTCATTCACCAACATAAGCAATCATTCCTCCACAAGAATGGCCCCTAAGAGCCCTGTCAAACAATGACATACATACATACATACATACATATATACATACATATATACATACATATATACATTTATAAACATCAACATAATCATCATCCTAACATAATTACCAGATAGCATAAGGTCAAGGTTAAGATAACTCTCTTTATCTGTGCACACCATGCACAACATTGAGAACAATCGTTCCTAACATAGCCAAGGCATCTAATGCCTCATTTCCATTTACTTCACCTTTATTTTTACCCTTATCATGAGTGTACTTCCAGTATCCATGGACACCAATGGACCCAATCAATCCAACTATATGTCATACTATTTCCTTCAGTTTCTCCTATACATGCACTCAGATTCATCTAGGCCTTACATCACCTGTTGGGTTTGATTCAGCTCTTCTTCAGCTCCCTTAGCTTTCCTCTTTCGCAACCAATTCCAAAGACTCAAAAAATAAAAGTAATTACCAAGAAGGAAATAAGAATAAGATCATGAAAACCAATAAGAACACAACAGCACAACAAAGTGGCAAGGCCTTGTAGCAGACACAAAAAAAACTAAAAATGAAGCTCAACAAATCACAAAAGACCAATACCAGAAGAATAAGAATAGACACCATGACTCAATCCCATGGTTCTCAAGGAAAGCTCAACCTGAGCCTTCTTTAAAATTAAATGGCGATCTCTCTTTCCATGCAAGTCCCTACATCATATTATCATAATCATATAATTTTCAATGTATAAATAAGTATAACAATATACCAGTTAGCTTACCTTGTTATGCCAAGCACATTGCCTTGTAGCTAAACAAATTTTTTCCATGTCTCAAGAGACTCTAGTTCCCTTAACAGATGTAGTTATAACTAGACACCAACTATTATACCTATCAAATGCGTGTCCATGAATATAGCACATATCCACATAATTTCAAACAAATAAGGGTTAAGAATAATTCATGTATCCAAAGCACTCATTCGTTTGGAATTGAGGTTTCCAAACATAGCTAGAGGAATTTTCACCCAATTCCTTTCTTTTACCTTTAACTTACTGCAACTGAGTCTTACTATGTACTGCCACATCATCGAATGGATAGTTATATAAACAAATCAACTATTACCTTGGCATGCTAATACCAAACATGTTTCCTGCAATTGTTCACACATGTCGATCACATGTTCCAAAGATCAAGGCAACATATCTATTACATGGAAATCAACATTCACCAAGTATGAAAACCATATCATAATCAAAATCAACTCACATTCATCAGTCATAATACATAATGTTACACTCAAGTACATATTAGTTGTCTCAACATGTATGTGTTAGTACAACCATCTTAAAACACGATCATTCCTTCGAGCCATCTTACATACACATAGTCATATTATGCAACTCATCAAACATTCAACAAACTTGCAAACTTAGCATGTTAAATAAATCAACTAGACGACGTAATAGACATCAAACACCAATTAGACAACATAATAAAAAAGGTAAGCACCAAATACACGACATAAGCAAGATCATACCTTAATGTATCTTAGGGGAGGCGGGGAGGCTATCTTGTCCACCCAATCAATATAGATTGGCATGATATAACTTCAAAACATATCATCTTAGCCATAAATAAGGTCATGATATCCAAAACTATAACTAGTTAACATGTTCACATCATAAACTCATAAAAAAATTTCATTGATGCCTAACAATCACATATGCACATATATTCTAGATTAGTATAACACAATATCACAAATATGTTGACTCATACCTAAATATCAAATTTAGCATGATACATATAACATCAACATCTTAGTTGCAATTACCATAATCATCAAGTTAACTAATATATAACGACAATAAGTTAGAATATAACATACTCATCAACAACATATAGCATAATGATCACGTTAACTATCATATAACAATCAACAAGTTAACATATAACATAATTATCAAGTTAACTAACATAAAAAACCAACAAAAATGCATATAAAAACAAGCTACTATCATTCATGACTATATGAACAGATAGAATCACTAGCATCTACCATGCATGTAAGCACAACAACAATAAAATGACAAACATGTATATAACCTTATTGCATATAACAATCCACTAAATAACATACATGCATGGCAAACATATAATACTTGTATGTTCATCTTCTCTAACCCCAAATTCTAGTGTTGCAATCTCACTCTAATAGTCTACATCTCTTTCTCCATCACATCCAACACATTAGCATCATAACATACCAGTAATATCATGATGACCTAAAATGCATACAATGACCTCACAATGCATGTTTGACCTACTATACATGCATAACTATAACCATGATAATGCATGCACAATAACATATGGACAGTGACATGCATAACAAATGTGTATACAACTAACATGCATTCATGAGTCAAGAATCCCAACAACATCATCAACAACCTTCACATGGCGACATCACTACAACCATGATCAACAGCATGCGAATAAAACAAGCACATGGACTACAAGAATAAGAGACACATATGCAACCAATATGAATGCATGACCAACACACTGCCCATCCAGTCTTAAGGGTGAACTTAGCTTTTATACCTCTTTTTAAAACCCTCGTCACACATCTACCCAAGTAACGAGCCAACCAGGGTAAACATGTGATGATAGGCTACTATGATGGGGTTTAAGCTCCTAGGTGACCTTAAGGAAGTGGAATCGATGTAAGCACATCATATAGACCTTCTAAATCAGCAACATAACTCCCAAGAGCCATCCTAATGACTCAAGTAGTCAGTCCATTATACCAACTAAATTTTTAGGCCAGTAAACCCCTAAAGTCTCCTTTGATATGGACAAGCATGTGTCTACGAAGCTCTGGATGCTCCCAAAGCATGGGTATGCATGCATCTAGGGAATTTTCTACCGTTTGTTGTGCCTACGTATTTAGGATTTGAACCACCTTTTAAGGCCTAGAGCCTAGGTCACTGCCTAGATCTCAATGAAACTTTCAGAAATGAGTCCATACAACATGACAATGATGCATTTGAAAAGTCAAGGACGAGATTTAGACTAGACCCCTACTAGCCATGACAGGCATTTCTTAAAACATATTAGAAATATGTAATCTACAGGTATAAACAACTCATACTTGTCTAAGGATCAATAAAAATCATTGTTCCTTTATATCATTAGCTGCATTATTATAAATTAGCTCATAGATACATTATTCATTCATTTGCAAATCAAAACATGAGGAGAGACATACATCATAACTGTCATAATACATGATTATAACCAACATAATAACAACATAACTATCAAGGATACATCATCCATAGAATCCACATATACACTAGTACATTTACACATAATATGTGAAGGAAAGAAACTCATATTAATGAGTGCAAAAGACAACCCGGGATGGGACTACCATGTTCCAATTGACCATAGAATGGTAGAGCCAATTCTCTCTTTAGCCATTCACCCCTGTGCCATATTCCAAGCATGAATGTGGGAATCAAACCAAAAGACCCAACTAGGGCATCCCAAGACTAAACCACCTCACCCTCATCAATAGAAACCAGGCCCTACCATAATCCATCTCAGATCACTAGGCCAAATAATAAACATGTAATAATAGGGTTTACCATGATCTCCACCGTATCACTAGGCCAAAAAAAGCATGGATTCCACCAATTTCTCCACCTACAACATGAGAAATTTTCCTTTCTCCTAATCTCTCAGGCTTTACACAATCCACACTAGATCACTAGGCCCTAAATTGAGAACCACTCTCTAGGATTTACCACATATCCCATCCCAAGATAACTAAACTTGATGGAGAGAAACCACCTCTAGTATTTACTTCATATCTTGTCATTCATAGGTCGAGGATTCCTAGGCCCATCGAGGCACAAAATACCTTACTTTACCACAACCCACAGTCTGGTCAAGGGGTCATGAGGCAAATGCCTTTAGTACAATCCATAGTCGAATTCAAGGATCACTAGGCCATGTGTTATTAATTTTGGATATCTACCTCACTCAGATTCAAATCCATCTAGCAATCCATCTCAAACAAAACATGAGAACCCTATCCCACCATAACTATGCGGAAATGGCAAGGCTAGGGTAAAAACAATGTCACACCTGGTAGAACACATGCCATAATAGAAAATAACCACATGCAATACCTATTGGGTGTATGTTATATTATTTCCATGACTATCCCCATGTGCAATATCTATGGTTTTGTGCATTGGTTTTGCACATGGTTTTGGGCATGATGGTTTTTTGTCCATGGTATCTTCTAGATTCAGTCAAGGGAACTATAGTTATGTTCTAATCTAGGGTTAATAGATTAGGGTTTATGGATGTTTCGACATGTATATATATGTATTGTAACATTGAAAGGAATATAATGAAATAAATCTGGTAGTACCGTTTTTGGGATCTAGGGGAAATTATTTTTTAAATATGTTTCTATGTTTTATGCTCTCACCATTGTTTATTTTTTGTTTTTAAGAATTCATTTGCGGGTAATTTTTGTACTAGATTAAAACCTACATTTCGTATTAGAGATATTTGGTGTCAAGAGGACACCTTTGTTGCTGAGGGGTTTTTCTTGGGCCTGTGGTATACCTTGTTCAGTGGGAGATGTGCGGGATCGATTCTTGTAGTGAAATAAGATGGTGAGCAGTGCAAAGATAGAGATCAAGAAATTTAATGGGCAAATTTCTGAGTTGTAGAAAATTAAGATGGAGGATCTGTTGGTGGATAAAGATTAGTGGATCACGATAGATCCGAGTAGTAAACAAAGACCACGTCAGATAAACTCTGGACAAAGTTGGATCGAAACGAAAAGAGTGAAATATAGTTGTTTATCTCATATTCAGTATTGTTGAATGTAACAGGGGAAGCTACAATGAAGGCTTTGCGAGATAAGTTAGGGAATTTGAACTAATCTAAGTCTCTAGTGAACAAATTGTTCCTACAGAGAAAGTTACACCACTTGAGGATGAAAGATGGAGACTCGGTGACAAAGCATTTGAATGCCTTTAATGCTTTGGTAAGTGAGTTGTTATATGTTGATATTAAAATTTTGGATGAAGATAAGTGCATCAGTTTGTTGTGTTCTCTATGCGGCATAGTCTAGTCTTTGTAATAGGTAGCAATACAACTACCTTGAATTTTGATGAAATAGTATGATCCTTGTTTTTGGAGGAACTGACATGGAAAAATATGGAGGGATAGAATTGATATGCCTTGTATGTACGAGGATGGCCCTAGAACAGAAATAAAAATAAGTCTTAGAGTAGGAGATTTAAATCTAGAGGGAGATCTAAATCTCCAGGAAAACCTGTAAAGGTGTGCTAGAAATGCAGAAAGGAATGGAACTTCAAAAAGGATTGTAGATCTAAAGCTCTTGAGAAAGGAAAGGGATCTAATGATGCTCCTTTTGCAGAAGCAAAAACAACCTTAGATGAAGGTGGGGATGTGTACTTGGCTTCTTCTTCAAGTACACATGTAGATCATGAGGCATGGTTGATTGACTCAGGTGCATCCTTTCACTTCACTCCCCATAGGGATATTTAGTTCTGTGAATATGAGAAATACGATGATGGTGATGTCTTCTTAGGGGATGAGAGGAAGGCTAGAACGGTTGGTTGTGGAATATTCAAGTTGAAGCCGCAAGGTGGAAGGATTAGATCACTTTTGGGTGTTCTAAATATTCTTGCATTGGTGAGAAATCTTATTTACGTAAGAAACAAGGATGATGCAGGTGTAAAAAAAGTGTTCGAGAAAGATACCTTCAAGATGGTTTGGGGACCACTGGTATTGATGCGGGGAGTTCGGATTGGAACTCCGTACAAGATTCTAGGTAGCACTGTTATTGATGGGTGTAATAGTTCAGAAAACCTTGTGGTGTCTAGAGAAAACATGATGTTATGGAATTAAAGGATTGGACATATTGGAAAGAATGGCCTTTGACTACTTGATGGTAATGGTATGGTTGAAGGTATGTCTAAACTCTCTCTAGATTTTGATTTTTGTTGACATTGTGTATATGGCAAGCAGAATCGGGCGAGTTTCCCCTTTGGTGCTAAGATAGAAAACGGGATATTAGAGTTTGTGCATACTGACGTGTTTGGACCTATGTTAGCTCCATAACTCAGTAATTCTATGTACTATGTACCATTTATAGATGAATTTTCAAGGAATACATTGATATATTTCCTTAGGTTGAAATCTAAAATCTTTGACAAATTTAAATAATTTAAGGCTCTGGCTGAAAACCAGAAAAAGAAGAAGATAAAGTTGTTGAGGATAGGTAATGGTAGAGAGTTTTGAAAGAAGGAATCTAAAGAGTTTTCAAAGAAGAGTGGTATAGCATGACAAAGGAATAGTCTATACACACCTAAGTAAAATGGATTTGTAGAAAGAATGAATAGGGAATTGATGGTAAAGGCAAGAAGCATGCTCAGTGGTGTTGGGGTAGGACAAGAATTCCAGGTAGAGGTAGTGGAGATTGCATGTTACTTGGTTAATAGATCACCTTCATCAGCATTGGAGGATAATTATCCATAAGAGGTATGGATTGGTAAGAAACCCTCTCTTTCACATCTGAGGGTATTTGGCTATGATGCATATGCACATGTGATGAGTCTCATCATTGAGTAATTATATGGGCCTTAATTGGCCTTAATTCACCTCCTAGCTTAGTTAAACCAACCATTCTCCCGACTTATTGCATACTTTTGATTATATTTAGCTTATTAGTTGAGTTAGAGTTGGATATTTTCCTTTGTCGTCTAATGTGCATGTAATGCAGGAATAAAGGATAAAATCAAGGGAAATGCAAGGTTAAAAGGTAAAAGCAAGGAGCTTTTGTAAAAGACCTTGGTAAAAACTCAAATGGGACAAGGGAGAGGAATTACAGGAGGGAGATCCTCCTCATTTACAGCCCATCCATTCGAATATCCCTCCACTAGATGAAAGTACAAACAATGAAATCTGAAGTACTAAAAGACATCCAAGCAAGTGGAAGTACAATCAGCCTCCCTACTAGAAAGTAGATAAGCTAGTGAAAGTGAAAGGAAAAGTTACAATTAAGTTGGGAGTTGTACCTCCATAATTTTGATGGAAGTCGTTGAGACTTTATATGTATAAATAGCGAGGCTTAGGACCTCATTTTTCTTAGCTAGTCAGAAGTTAGTCAGCTAGGTAGTCAGTTAGTTAGAAGTATTAAGAACTTCTACTTTGTAACAGATTTGATGTAATACAATTTTCTTTCATAATGAAGATGAGTTTTGATTTGAGCCAACACTGGATTAACTCATAGGGCTGAAGCTCTTGGGTTAGGGCCCAAAACTAGCAGCCAAGGCTCCTCTTTCTTGTATTGTACTCTAGCATAGACTCTTTCTTTTTGTTCATTAACTTAAGTAGTTCATTTCCATTAAATTAGTAGAATAGATGCATGGTTTGATTGTTCATATGGTTAAATAGATGCATTTTCATTATAGTGATTCAGCAGAATCATGGCTTTCCTGCTGATTGACTTAAGTGGTTTCATGTTTTCTATTCAATTTCTTGAATAGTTGCACTTCATTACAACAGGGTATAACATAGTAGTTGTGTTTCAATTTGTTCCATTTATTCTTTCATTTAATTAGTATATTGGCAAAGAGAAGGTCCATAAGGTTTTTCACTAGTGTCTCGGCCTCACCTCCTCCCTCTGGGACTATGTTGTGAGGAAGAAACCCTGCAACAACTCCAAAAACATAAGGTTTCTGGTTTTACAAAGGGTTTGTTGTTTAATCCAGTCACCGAGTCATTACATAAGTGCTCTGCCCCTTTAATGGTCCTCATCTTGTTCTCTCTCTCGCTGTCAGTCGCCCTCACTCACATTCCTCGTTCATTCTCTTGTAGCATGAAAATCTTAGGAGAATTTGTTCATCCAAATTCAAATGGTTTTTAATTTTCGAACAAATTTTACAGGCCAAACTACCCAATCACTGCTCAACTTCATTTTTTGCGCTGACTTTTAGCCTTTTAAATCCCCATCGTTGATCTCCCTTTTCAAATCTAACAGTTGTCACACACCTGCTCACCAACCTTCTCAGTCACATCTCCGTCGCAGATCTGCCTTGCCAGATTCGACAGCCCTCACACCATATCGCGTGGATTTCCTTCTGACAATTATTGGGATGAGGGCATGTGATATGGGTTGTTTCCTTGTGCTACGTGTCAGACAGGGAGGCTAATCACATGAAATTCCCCAAAACCATTTATGGATTTAAGGGCATGCGATATTCCACCTACGACCCTCCAAACCCACTCGTCCTTTCTACACGTTTTCGTTTCATGCTTCAACCTCCACCGTCAATCTACCCTGTTAGATCCAATGGTTGTCACTTCACCCGATACCATTTTTGCATGTGTTCTTTTTCCCGCATTCTCTGTCGTTCATCGACTGAACTCCCACGGGGTCTAATCCTAGCCATCCATCCTATTAGGCCACCATGTCCACCTATTTGCCTATGTACCCTCCCACTATCTGATCTCGTCTATTCATTTTCCTTTCCCCGGCCTGATCTAATGGTCCTCATGTTCTATCGCTCCTTCACATCCTCTTTCCACCAGTTTTGACCTTCGATTATTTTTTCTCACTCAAACACAGGCTTAACCTAGTTTCATTGTTTACCCCTTAGTCTAGTTTGATGATTTTTGGATAGCCGCAATACGTTAGTGGTAATTCCTGATTCTGCTTAAAATAGTTGTTTAATAGGCTAGCTAGGGTTTGGAGTGAGTTAGGCTTGCATGTTGTTTTCTTCATTTCTGCAGTAGAATAGCTCTCCCCTAGACTAGGTTTTCTCTCCTTCAACCAATATCAATCTTCTTTTGACCCTATAGAAGTGTGGCTTGGAACCCCTAGTATATCTTGCCATATGAGAAGTGACAACAGGCAGTACCTTCACTTCTACTTGTGTATATAGCACAATCACCTCCAAGTTTATATGAACCCTGAGTTGATAAGTAAAGCTAGTAGCCCTAGGAGTTGCAGCATTCTTACTGCAATATCTAGGCTCATCAACATGTTCCAAATGATAAAAGAAACAAGTTATATAGTAAATCTAAAAGGTGCATCTTTATTTGGTATAAGGATGGTTTAAAAGGTTATAAGCTTTGGAACCCAAAAACAAGGAAGGTTATGTATAGCGGAGATGTGGCAGTTATTAAACATGAAGTCCTACCAAAGGAACCTAAGAAGATAGAGTTTAAGCTAAGGGAGGAAGAATAAGTCTCTACATCAGAAGAGGAATTAGAAGATGAAGAGCCATAAACCCCAACTGTGAGAAAATCAATTCAAGAAAGAAGGCAACTAGAAAGGTATAGTCCATCTCCTTTATCCTCAAATTTTGATTTATCTATTATTGATGATGATCCAAAAACTATTAGGGAAGCCGTATATTCGGAGGATGGCAAACTATGGAAAGACGTTGTGGTTGATGAAACAACATCTTTTCACAAAAATGAGGTTGGGGATATGGTGGAGTTGTCAGCTAGAAGGAAACCCATTGGTAGTAAATGGGTGCTTAAGAATAAGATGACTAAAAAAGGCAAGGTGGAGAAATAAATATCTTTGTTTGTAGAAAAATATTATTCCCAGGTGGTGGGAATCAATTTTGGTGATATTTTTCACTTGTTCCAAGGTAGCTTCCATTAGATTGTTTTGTTCTGTTCATGTTGCTTTTTATTTTGAGGTAGAAAAGATGGATGTGGAGACAACATCTCTTCACAGGGATATGGAAGAAGAGATCTACATGAACCAAGCTGAAGATTTTTCTATGAAGGGTAAGTGAGAACTAATATGTAGGTTAAAAAAATATTTGTATGGGTTAAAACAGTCACTAAGGTTGTGGTATAGGGGGACTTGGCTTCACTAGAAGAAAAGTGTATCACTGCGTGTATTTTAAATTGATTGGTTACCGTATTATTTATCTAGTGTTGTATATGGATGACATGTTACTGATTAGATCTAATAAAGAAAATATATAGTATTAGAAGACCCAATTGTCCTCCAAATTCAACTGGAATGATGTTGATGCTACAAAATATATTTTGGTCTTGGAGATTAAATGACATCAAGAAGAGAGGAAGTTACGGTTAAGCTAGAGGAAGTATGTCGAGACAATACTGTAGAGGTTTAACATGCATGATAGTAAACTGATGAAGGTTCCTATTGCTATAAGTGTAACGTTACCTGTTGAAAAGTTTCCCAAGACATAAGAATAGGAAGAGGACATTTCCTGTGTTCCATACACAAGTGTAGTTAGTAGATTGATATATGAAATGGTTTTTACTACGCTAGACATTTCACATGCAATGGGAGTATTGAGAAGGTTTATGTAAAAGCAAGGAAAGGGGAATTGGACAAAAATGAAGTAGGTTTTTAGGTATTTTAATGGCTCTAGTGATTATGGTTTGTGATACCAAGGTAGAACAATATTGGACAGAATTTTGGAAATCCATGGACTTGTTGATGCAGAATGGGCTCGAGATCTGGATTAGAGAATATCTCCAGGTGGGTATGTGTTTAACCTATTTGGAGGTGCAGTCAATTGGGTGAGAAAGAGATAGTTTGGAGTGGAACTTTCAACTAAAGAGGCATAATACGTGGAAACCACTCATGCAAGCAAGGAAGTAGTTTGGTTGCAGAGATTGTGTTTAAGTATGGAGTTTGTATAATGAGCTATAAGGATAGGTTGTGACAACCAAAGTGCAATTTCTTGGCAAAGAACCTTGCTTATGATTCAAAGAAAAAGCATATTGATGTTTAGTGTCACTTTGTGAGGTATATTGTTGAGGTGAAGAAGGCGTTCCTGGTAAAGGTCGACACTTTGAAGAATATTACAGATGCATTGATGAAGTTTGTAAGCACTGATAATTTTTTTCGATGTAGAGAAACAATGGGCGTTGCGGGGCTGGAACAATTACTAAGCTTTCATGTGACCCACTTTGTGGACAGAAAACAAAAAGTGGGAGAATGTTGGGTGTGGATTATATTATTTCCACAACTAGCCCCATGCGTGGGACAACCATTCATTGCACTAGACACAATAAGGGGGTCACAAGGGGGGTGGCAGTTCCCCTTGTTGGGCGTTGAAGGGGGTGGTCGCCCTCCTCTATAGGGTTAGGGGCAGTGCCCCAGGAAATTGTTTTGGCCCCTGTATTGGGTGGGAAAACTGACCTATGGTTTTGTGCATGGGTTTTGCACATGGTTTTATGCCCGTGGTATGTTGTCGATCCGGTCAAGGGAAGTATGAACATGTTCTAATCCAGGGTTAATGGATTGGGGATTATGGATGCTCCAACATGTATATGTATATATATATATATATATATTATATTATATATATATATATATATTGTAACATTGAAAGGAATATAATAAAAAATCAACTTGGTAGTCCTAGTTTTGGGATCTAGGGGAAAACCTCTATGTATATCTATTTTATGTTTTATGCTCTCGCCATTGTTTATTTTCTATTTTTAAGAATCCATTTTTAGTTCATTTTTGTACAGTATTAAAACCTACAATATCATTCGTTTCAAATATAGCAAGGAAAGCACACATGTAAATCGATACATGCAAAGAATCATGTTGTCGCTAGTTGATATTACTCTTGCTTATTTGCTCCTTCCTTCTTATTGCCTTCTTTTCCTTTCTTGTTCCAATGCAAGCCCTGAGCAAAAGCATAAGAAAAATATTTCCAACTAATCCTCATAAGCATTTTTATCAATGAGGCCTCTATTTTCTTCATTTTCCATTATTTTCCTTCAATTTATTCCTCACAAGCAACATGTGACCTTTCATATTCGTTTTATCCTAATTTCCTTTATTTTCATAAATAAAATGCCAATAAATGCCTCAATCCTTTCTAAACCCCTTTCCATTTCCTTTTCTAATTTCCTTAGCCATAATAAACCAAAGTGACAACCCACTAGGATGTTTTTTCCCAACATTCATCTTGGAATATGTGTCCCATGACCATGGTATTATATATATTTTTACATGGATTTTTAATGAGGGTTGTTACAATTACCACCATTCAATATGTGTACCTATACTTAATCCTCATTGTTGCGGAGGTAAATCCCCTCTGCAGACAGAGGTGATCCCACTAGCCCCACAGGGGTCTAGCAACAATCATACACGCTGCATGCAAGTTCCTAATTGTACAATTTAAAAGTCGACCAGAAAGACCAACCTGGGATCCAACACTATTTGCTGTGGGAGAGGTGTCGCTCTTGTCCTCTAGCTATGGCCGGTCACTATCCTTGCGCTCCACGCATGGACACCTGCACAAATGAAGAACAACCCAAAACAAGCGTAAAATCAAATATCATACAATTATATATCAGTCAAGCAAGATATAATTCAAATATTACCAGAAGAACATGTGAATGGAACCATAATAACAGTCGCTTATCATTCAATAGAGAAAAGAGAAGAATTACAACCAATTAAGGCTTGACGCTGCAAATCTCCTCCAACTAGGTTAGCAGTCTAACATGTCTTTCAAAGTCACTTTCTCTCTCAACAATCCGACAGCATAACCTCTCTTTCAGCTCTTACTATCATAAAAACTCTCTAGCTCATACTATCACTCTCACTAACTAGCCAACTTGCAAAAACTAACTAGCCTGTTCAATGTGGGGAGACAGGCATTTGTAGATGGAGGAGAAGAGATATGCATTGTATGTGGACATCTTCTGAGATTTTGGCATTGTCCCAAAATAACCATTGAGCTGGGTTGTCTTGGATAGAAAAGACGACACCCGACTGCTTTTATGGGTTTTTTCCTCAGAGAACTGGGTGAGTTATGGAGGAAAAAAACATTCCAGTGCGCACTGGCCAAAAATCATGCCCAAATTGTGTGGCGTGGGCCGTGCTCTATGGAAGAGCATCTATGGGCGCGCCCTCTTTGTAGGGACTAGGACATTAGCGCGGGTAAGACACTGTTGTGTCACGCTAATGGAAGTAGGGCACTTTTTGTGGCTTATCTGCAAAAGGTGTCTTCAGGTATTTTGAAGTTCATACTCAGGAGATCTCAATGCAAGTGTTTTCAAGTTGTGTCACTGGTCACAGGTCCGTAAATGCATCCTCCAATGTGTGACAGCGGGGGGGTTAACAAGGACGGTGACCAACGGTGACAAATTACTGCGTAACAGATGCCCCCTAAAGCATGAGCCTTGAGAAAGAGAGAGAGGTGAAGTGCTTTACAAGATCATATCCAACTGCCGCCGAGAATCTACATGGAGAGATACAGTATGACAGTCCAAATACATGATGTACGCGGTATGGGCGCAGCCATCCATTGACAGAGTACATAATAATCAATATCCGTAGTATGGACACAGCCATCTAGTTGGGATCGATGAATAGACTCAGGTATGGTCGCAGCCATCCAGTGAAAGAGTCATGTATCAAAAATCATGCCTGGATTACAACAGACACAATCCAGGGTCTTGCGCTCCATCTCGACCCGAACACAAGTACAAGTCCAAACATGTGAACATGTGAGCTGAAGTCGAACATGCTTGGACATCGTCTGATTACCAGTCAATAATGAAAACTGTTAACAGACGCGAGAGGTACCACCAATAATGACAATGGCCCTCAAGGTACTATAGGTACAGTCTACGGCGTGTGAATGCATGAGCCGACGTCGAACACCCGTAGAGTTATCCGATCGGAGGCCAATGATGAAAAACTCGTGTCGAATACGAAGAACCTGCCATTGAGGCATGCAGGCTCCAAGGTACCCGAAGGTAGTCTCTAGGCCACTTTCCTGGATAATGAGCTGAAGTCGACAGGAAGTGGTCTCTGTCGAAGGTGGGCCATAATGTTTCCCACATCATCGACGCAAGACGGGAAGATACAATGTTTATGAAATGAGATTCATGAACTATCAAGCGGAGGCGGTTTTTCTTGCAGAGGTCAACTTCTCTTGAACATATTGACGGCACGGCAGTGAAGTTGGCAGTATTTGACATCACTAGATCAGAGGTCACGATGACGAGGCAGTGAGCAGATGAGAGGTCAAATAGGATCACCCAAACCCACGGAGGCAAGTGAAAGGCCAAATCAGATATCCCCACCCTGACGCGAAAGCAGAGGAGTGCCATGTTCAAGAGCGACATACTGCCGACACGACTTATGATTATGGGTCCAAAAATTTTCTTTTTCCCCCGCCATTTCTGGCGAGTACCCCAATTATTTTTAACAAGCTTGATGGGGATAGCATATGCTTGTGGTATAAGTTCGACCTTCGGTCGAATCCAACCTAATAAGATTTTAACGAGCCCTAGGGAGGAGAAGCTCAAGTCTCATCGTAACGACGAGTCCAATGTCGTCAGGGTTTAACGAGTCCGACATAGGCAAAACTCGGAGTCTTTTTCATATTTAGAGAGTTTGAAAAAGACACGGAAAAGAAAACTCCAGAGGTCCTTTTTCGTAAAGTTGTGTCTCTCGGGCCCGAAAAAGTGTAAAATGATACCCGAAAGAACCACCCGATCATTACGACCGAGGAGTACTTTTCAATGAGTAAGTGACCTTTGGACTGAAAGAGTAAAAAAGGGATTAAAAATCACAACCATCCCCGTTTCGCAACAATCTAACGAAGTTTTGGAAACGAACAAAAACCCGGTAATCTTTTAGTGTTTAAACAGTCGATAAAAGAACTAAAAACCGACTCGAACCGCTTGGTAACTGTTTAACAGAGCCAAGAGGGACAACCGGCAATCTTTTCTGCTTTAAAAGGTCAGGAAAAGAGCTGAAAGCGGACCATTAGGTAACATTTTCTTGTGTTTTTCCGAGCTTGAAAAAGTCAAAAAGACGCTCGTTAGATCTGCACCAAGCCCTGTTATCATTCGATCAACAGTGGAAAATCTATTTTTACGCAAAGATACGCTAAAAAAACCTAAAAAGACACTTCTAAGGTATTTTTGGGCTAAAATAGTGCTATAAATAGTAAAAAGTAAAAAACAAATTTACTTTTTACCTTTTACCCTATAAGCTCACTGTTGGAGGGCTTTTAGTGTGAATTTCACCTACCGATTGCGATCAATCCTGGACATTATCCGAGGCCTCGTCTTATGCTTCATTTCCATTCTATTTTTACTGATTTTTTCCCACATCTTAGGCCTCTGCAAGAGGATTTAAAAAATTTTAGGTCCGCGCCATTGGCGCGGGTTTCCGGCACGGGATCGCGCCAATGGCGGAATTTTAATACAGAGACCGCGCCATTAGCGCGACTGTTTTAGAAACAGTCGCGCCATTGGCGCAAACTCAATTTGTATTAAATTGGACCGTTAGAACCTCAATTTTCCTTCAAATTATACTTCAATATTTATCTAATGATTGAAAACGGTTCTTTGTTTGCAAGATTTTGCCCAAAATGGTGGTCGAATGGAAAGAACGAGAACATGGGGAAGTTGATGCCCTGGCTTTGGAGGACGATGACTGTATGAATGCCTTGAGAGACTGCGGGCTCAAGAAGTTCTTTCATACCTCCTATCTACGCGCACAACCTGAGCTTCTGCGCTTCATAGTAGATGCTTGGGATGTCGAAGATCAGGTGTTCCGCCTGAAGGACCAGACATTGGAACTGGATGTTTCCGATGTCTATTTCATCACGGGTTTATCACGGCGGGGCACGCGTCCTATTTTGACAGGTAGCCGACCTTCTGCGGAGAAGATTGAGGAGGTGAAGGAAAGGATATGTCCTGGTGCACGTTTTGGTGAGACCAGCAGGAAGGTAGACATCAACACGGTTCCCAGTCTGGTTCTGTGAGTTATCTTGTTCACTATCACCCGAGCAGCAGGTGTGCAGGCACCTCATGAGGCCAGCAAGAATCACTTGCTGCTGGCCGCCGAGTGTCTCCATCCGACCGTGTTTGATTGGGCTTCAGCAGTGACGTCCAATATCAAACGCCAGCTTACGAAGTGTAAGTGGGATGGGAACAAGCAGTTTGGGTACGGGTCAATCATTGTGACCTTCTTCTTGGAGCGGCTGCCGATTTTCCAGGTTCCTGGAGGCATAGTGGCAGACCCAGTACTGAGGGAACTGCGATTACATCGGTGGGCAGAGCTTATGCCCAGAGGGGGAGGGGGCCAACAGATGTCTTGGAGGCCCGAGTTCTTTATTTGGCTTCGACGCCAGATGATCGTTGTCGAGGATTGGCCCTATGCGGGCACCGACTTCACGGGAGATCCCGATCTCCCTCTACCTGACGGAGAGGATTGGGATGAGGAGCTGGGTAAGAACTCTATATTTTTTAATGTTTTATATATTTGATTTTTTTTGTTAATACACGTCTATTTTCTAACAGTGTCTATATATGTATACAGATGTTGGCGTAGAGTGACCGGCTGACGTGCCCCATAATGTGCGCAGAGCGCAACCCGCAGTAGACCCTCAGTTAGAGGGTGAGGATGATCTTGTGCAGAACCTTGAGGCACTAACCCGAGGTATCCCGGACTACGGCAGGTTAGCAGATGTGCCTAGAGCTTATCAGAGGCATACGGTGGGGGTATCTACTCGTGTGCACCGTCTGTTGAGACGCTTGGTGCGAGCAGTGACATGCTACCATGAGCATAACCGTGCCTAGATATCTAGGTTTCATTTTTGTACATTTTGAGGAGTACGGTGTCAGCGACTGTATAGACTTTGACATGTATTATTTTTTGTAACGTGCGGGGCGCGAACACTTTGACTCACATATATATATATACATATGAATTTTTTGGATGGATCTTGTACATGCGATGATGTTTTAATCATGTTACGCAAGTGTAGCAGTTGTATAACATGTGACCCATGTATTTTTGTATGTTTATATGCTTATGTTTTGTTCCTAAATGGATCTTATACATGTGAATGTGTTTTATATGCTATGCGACTTTTGGACACATATGTAATCTATTGTATCTAGCGCATAACAAACGACCCGTTGGAACGTGTATACATGCACATATTTTATTCTTTATACAAGATTTTATTTTTATACAAGCTTAAAAGCACGTGGGATTCATGCAAACTATGCTTGATGAAAAGTGAAAACGGGCGTGCCCCCAGACATCGTGTACCTAAGTGATGTATCAATCCGAGGTATATGCCCCCCAAGCTTTAATCCATTGGAAATGGGTTGAAGGTTGAGTAAAGGGTTGTGCGGTCAAAAACACGAACGCCCGGTTCATTGTTTTAACGAGGTTCACATAATAGATATGAACTATCCTCGACTATACGGTGTTTCATTATTTTAACGAGGTTGAGACATTAAGAAAACTATCCTCGATTCTTGTTTCATTATTTTAGCGAGCTTGACACAAGATGAAGAACTATGCTCGACACTTGTTTCATGGTTTAACGAGCTTGACCCAAGATCAGGAACTATGCTCGAGAGAATGCAAAACCCTGTTTGTGCATCAGTCTTTGGAGTGAATCAAAGTCTGATGCACAAACAGGGGTTTGCATCCTTCATCTGACTCAATTTCATTTTTTAAGGAGCTTGACATTGAAAAATGAACTATGCTCCGACCAATCATGTTTCATTTTTTAACGAGGTTGCGACACGATCAAAACCATCCTCGATTAATCCGTATTTCATTTTTTTAAGGAGCTTGAGATAGGAAAAACTATGCTCCGACCAATGATGATCATAGAGGAGAGGAAGCCGGGGCTTCCTGAAGTGGCGCTCCCGATGGGAGATCAAAGCCGTGTAGACCGGAATCTAATGCCCCCAAAGCACTGTTGGCCATATGGGTAGTGCTAGGTAGAGACGGGGGAAAGGTACTCGCATAGTTGACCTGCGAAGAGGCAGGGGCAACTGAAGGAGGAGGACTGGGAGGAGGTGACCATGGTAGAGGGGGGCTAAAGAATGACAACTGGTCAATAGTGACAATCCGTCCGTTATGTGGAAAGCAGATTACGTGGAAAAGCGAGGAAACGATAGCCCCCATGGCATAGATGTAGTCACGACCAAGGAGAAAATTGTTTCCAAGAGAATTTTGGGTAACCATTACATCTAGAAAAACGGTTTTACCGCCCAAAGTAATAGGTAACTGTGGGAGGATTCCTAACGATTGACATGCTCTTCCATCAAAAGCCAACAGAGTATGTGTGATCGTCTTAAGCGGCGGGGAACCGATAGCTTGCCAAGTAGTATATGACATAAGACTAGCCGATGCACCTTCATCCATGATGGTGCCAGGTAGGGACTCCATTCAAAGGAGATAGCTGAGATGCGGGATAGGGGAAGCAGATAACTGCCCGTATGCTCGAACGGAGCCGGTGGAGGACCCTCTGAATCAAAATGGATAAGAGGATCGTCGTCGGATTCAGAAGTTGACGAAACATGAAGAACCTGTTTATGACCGTCATCTGGAACAGGTTGGTCAACTGATGGTAAACTCAAACTGGCACAATCGCCGACCGAAGGTTGATCGGGAATAAGCTGGATGGAACCAGGTACTGTAAGAGGAGACTGAGCAAGAGAGGTATGCGAACCAGCCTTGTCATCAGTAGAAGGACAATCTGCGGAGGAAGAAAGACGCTGATATCCAGCGGGGAGTTGGGTGGAGGATTTGCAAGACTTTCCAACATAGAGGCGGCTTTTTCCATGAGTGGACAAAGGTGAAGGAAGTGATGACCTTCACAAAGTTTGCAAGGGAGTCTAATCTTCCCTTTGCCTTTCGAATTCCCAACTACAGGGGTATCATTGCTGTGAGGGACAGTGGACGGTGATGGACGAGCTGGATCACAAGCCCATATCCTCAAGACCCTGGGAATGCCAGGACAATCTCGAAGGAGGTGGTTTTCTTTGCAAAGTCTGCATGGAAACTTGACCTTGGGTGGAGGGGTAGGAAGGAGTCCGTCTTCTGTTGTCCATGGTGGAACAACAGTTGTGTTTGTAGCCTTCTTTGTGTTTGTGACCGTTCCCTTGTTTGAATTTTTCTTCGTTGACTTCTTCTTCTTCTTGTTAGCCACCTGGGTACTCCCACCAGGCGAAGAAGGAGTCGTCGAAGTAGGTGTCGAAGGGGTGGGGTCCACCTATGGTTCAACTGGGTGTTGAGCAGGCGGTGGGACTGATGTAGGATCAACCGACATAGAAG
>APFE031267163.1:74993-102285 GCA_000404065.3 Pinus taeda | reverse complement strand
GGGGGACCTTTGGGTTGCGTGCTTGCCTTGAGAAACCTCTTTTTCCCTACAAAACACAAAACACAAAACCCAACACGGATATGCAAAGAAAAAAAGAATCTTATGGCTCGAAGTTAACTTTACCAAAAAAACTAAATATTTAAAAAAAATTGAACCTTGTAGCTCAAAGTTAGCTTTAGCCGAAAAACTAAATATTTTTCTCATTTTCTGATTTTTCCAAGATTCACACTAAGGTTGCAGGGAAAAGGCAACGCAATGAGAAAAATCCTCCTTTCTGTTTCTGATTTGCCCAGATCGCACAGAGTCGCAGGGCAAAGAGCATACGCAGAAATGAAAGGTATAGATCCGGTTAAAAGAAAGCTAAATAAACCGAAACCGAAATAAGCAGAGAGAAAATAACAGTAAACTGCAAATAAAGACTGTATACCTCCAGATCTTAAAAATGATGGAGATAGGGCTACCGGAAACCTTTTCGCGTGAAACGAAAGGGGTTCCTCACTGGAACAGATGCTCCGAACACAACAGAGCAGTACTCTCGGCCCGAAAGTAGTCAGAAACAATAGATCTCGGAAACGACAGCCGCATGCAGTTCTACCGGCTTCAGATTTGGATCACCAACGGACGCGGCCCTCAAATAGCTCCGATACCATGTAGGAATATTCAGGGTAAGTTCCTAAGATAGAACACTAGAAGGACACCGCTCACAAACAGATCACAGATCAATACACCAGTATTTTGACGTCGTTAAAACCCTCAGAGAGGGAAACAGTCCACAGCCTGCACCAATGTGGCTACTACAGGCAATTTATTAATAAAGAATGAAAATTTACATAAGATTTCTCTCATGCACGGTTAACCTACAAATGACCCTCCATGCGCTTTAAATAGAATTCATGGACCAATCGGGTGTCAAGCCACGGATCAAGTGTCGGTAATACCGAGGAGAGAATGAACCGTCGGATCACTACATATCGTGACCGTCGCATTGTAAGTTACAAAATGTACAACGGTAAAGAAACACACTTTACCTAACTCTATACCTAACTCTATACTAGACCAAGTTGAACTTAACTATTTCCTATGTGTCGGAATATCCTAACACAGTAGGGCTACCCACAATTTTATTGATGCTCAAATGGTGGAGTGGAGAGGCATATGCATGAAGACTTTTGAGGGATTTTCAGTGCTTCTACCAGGGGATCGAACCATGAGGTGCACTAGATATGTTCCCAGCTTGAACCTAACCATGGGAAATTACTCTATGACAAATCATTTCTCTGCGGTTGATTTGTCAGACACCAATGTAGTGTTGGGCATTCGGTGGCTATATTCTCTGGGATGTGTCACCACTGATTGAAAGAAGTTAAATATGGAGTTCGTGGAACCAGATGGGAGGCAAGTATTATTGAGGGGCATGCACTCATATCCACCACAGGCAGTATCACCACACAGGATGGAGGCCGACTTGAGATGTGGGGACATAGCATGGGCAATAGAGTTGTGCATTTCTAAGACAGGGAAGCAGCAACAACCACATTCGGACATTTTGGCACTACTAGAGAAGCATCAGGCAATGTTCAGTGATATTCCCACAAGACGTCCACAAGATAGAGGGTTTTAGCATACTATAAAGCTGGAGGAGGGTGTGCATGCAATCGTCACTACACCCTACATACATCCCAATGCCTATCAGGATGAGATAGACCCATACAGGAGTTGTTGGGTTTGGGACACATCAGACCCAATTCTAGTCCCTTTTCTTCTTCAGTTGCGTTGGTGAAGAAGGATGGGATGCTTCGCACGTACATTGATTACAGGGCCTTGAATAAAACGACTCTGAAGAACTAATACCCAGTTTTGCGCATTAATGAGTTGATGGATGAGCTTAGAGGAGCTAAATACTTCTCTAAGATAGATTTGTGCCCGAGATATCATCAGATTTGAGTGAGGGAGCAAGACATCCCGAAGATTGCATTCTGATGTCATTACGGGAATTTTGAGTTCTTGGTGATGCCCTTTGGGCTAACCAGCACACCAATTACTTTTTAGTCTTGTATGAACCATATGTTCCCCAAGAAGTTGCGTAGATTTGTGTTGGTATTTTTTGATGATATTTTGATTGTGCAGTTTTGTAGAGTTGTGCAGAACATGGGAGGAGCATTTCTAGCACTTGGAGAAGGTCTTGCACATCTTGGAGGAACAACAATTCTATGCCATGATGTCCAAGTGTGAGTTTGGTTTGATAGAGATGTTACATCTGGGACATGTGATGGAGAGGATGGAGTCAGGTTCCATCAGGAGAAGATCAGAGCTATTTGGGATTGGCCTACACCCAGGAATGTGATGGAGTTGTGGGGTTTACTGGGCATATGCACTTACTATAGGCGGTTTGTGAAGGGATTTTCATAGACAGCAGCAACCCTCGTAGACTTGACAAAGAAATGAGCGTTTGAGTGATGAGCAGTTGTCCAGTTTTGGCTTTACCATATTTTTCACGACCCTTTGTATTGAAGTGTGATGCATCTGGAGAGGGTGTTGGAATAGTGTTGACGTAAGGAGGCCACTCAATTGCATTTGAGAGTCAGAAGCTACAGAAACATGAGAGATTGTATCCTATCTATGATAAGGAGATGTTGGCCATTATGCATGTGTTGGCCAAGTTAACAGTATTTGGTGGTCAATAGATTCAAGGTGAAGACTAATCACAACAATCTTTGATTCTTTTTGGAGCAGAAGGAGCTTCATGAGAGGCAAAAAAATGGGTGAGTAAGATACAAGCCTTTGATTTTGAGATTGAGTACATCAAGAGCAAGCATAATGTGGTAGCAGATGCACTATCTAGGAGGCCTGCAACACTCTCACTTATGGACATCACCCAGGAGTGGAGGGTGCATTTGCTGATAAAGTACTCCAAGGATCGAAAGACATGTGAGATCTTGGGTGGCACTTTTGGGGATGACACGTATCAGGTGATGGATGAGGTCATATATTATAAGGATAGGATATATTTGGTTCCAGACTCACAGTTGAGGGAGAATATTTTTCATGTGGCACACGAATCACCTATAGCAGCCCATCATGGGTTTTTCAAAACCTACCAGACCATCAAGGAGTGTTTTACTTGGAGAGGCCTCAAGGAGGATGTTCTAAGGCATGTATAGGAGTGTGATGTGTGCCAAAGGAATAAGGGGGAGTAGACATATCCAGCTGGTTTACTTCAGCCACTTTCAATTCCAAAGAGGAAGTGGAGAGTGTATCCATGGATTTTATCACTGGATTTCTAGTTGTACAGGGGCGTGATTGCATATATGTGGTTGTGCACACACTAACCAAGTTTGCTAACTTCTTTGCCATTCCTTCCAGATCCTTAGCATCGAAGATAGCTAAGCTCTTTTTCAGAGAGGTGTTCAGGTTTCATTGTCTTCCCAAGACCATCCTTAGTGATTGAGACAACAAATTAATTCAGCCGTTTTGGCAGGATTTATTTAGACTGGTGGGCACTAAGCTCACTCCTAGTACTAGCTACCACCACTAGACAGATGGGCAGAGAGAGATTGTGAACAAATGGTTGGAGGGATATTTGAAGAATTATGTGACGGGGAATCAGTGCGCATGGGTGAAGTGGCTTCACATAGGAGCGTATTGCTACAACACCACTCACCACATGTCCATCGGTATGTCACCTTTCCGTGCCCTTTATGGTTATGATGCATTATCGTTTGCTGGCATGATTTTTGGAGATAGTTGAGCCCCTAGGGAAAAGGATTGGATACAGGAGAATTAGGAGATCTTAAGGGCTCTGAAAGACAACCTACAGATAGTGCAAAACCAGTACAAGATGTACGCAGACAAGCATCGAGTAGAGAGGAATTTTGAGGTTGGAGACTTAGTTTTCTTGCGTCTCCAACCATATAGACAGTTTGCTGGCAACCTATAATTTTGTGCCAAATCATGAGCTTATTTGCATTTTTCGTAGCACTTGTGGATTTAATGATTTCATAGCACCGCGCAGTTACTTGTCAATGACAGTTTAATCAATGACATAAATAAGAAAATGATAGGGACTCCTCGTTTCTTTTGCATTGTTGGGGCAATGCCTACATCATCATTTCTGGAATTAGTTATGTTTGCAAGAATGTTTATTGATTCCCAAGATGCACAACATTATGAAGAGCATCATGATAATGGAACATGTTGCTTGAGCCTTTCTCGAATTTGGAGGGTCAGCACTGTTACTGTAGGGTTCTGGAGGTGTTTGTGAATATGTGGGCATATCATAGTGCAAGAAGAATGATTAATGTGAACCCACAAATAGGTGTCATGCAAGAGCAACACATGTTGGAACATCAGAGAGGTCATATGTAGGGAAAAATGGTTTGATTTTAGTCTTTCCACCATTCCACGTTGATTATATTTAAAAACTCTCACTTCATAATGTCTTCATAATCTGTCACATTATGAACCTTTCCTCACCGTTTCATTTAAACTCCACTTAATTCCATGAATCACAAGAAACTAAGTTGGATTCCCCAATGTATATGGCACTCATGTATCAAACCGCAACGATGGTGAAAGACTCGAGGAGCTGTGTCTTCTCAACGCAATAAGGAAAGTATTGTCTACGCAGAAAGATCTGAGGATTAAGTAATTTAAATACACAGAAAAGGGGATAATGTTGATTTGTGGCAACGCTGAGGAATTTTTGTGAGGCAAAGTAGGCGCTGAGAGGTAGACGCAGAGCCCTAGAGGGTGACGCAATCACTGGAGGGTGACAGATTCCGGAAGGAAGCTTGGAGGAGCTTTCGTTGTCCAGCTAAGGAACTGTCTAAGTTGTTGTGGGATCAATCATCCGGTTGTTGATCAACCAGAATATCTATCTTCGAGGAGAGGTACTTCTGCCAAGGAAAATCTCTGAAGGGTGAGCCATTTCTGGCACCCTATTTGTATTTAGAAACTACATACTAATAAAACCCTTATATCTACTGCATCGGTTTTCTCGGATTGGGTTTTTACGGGGACGATTGTCCAAAAATAACGGTGTCCCTTGTGTGATTGTCTCAGTTATTTCAGTTGTTGATCTCTATATGTGTTAAGGTTGCATTTGTGTTTATTTCGGTATTTATATATATAAATAACTTGTTAATGGAAAGAACAAGTAGGAGATAATAAACCAGATAATGCAATAAGAATTTCTAATGTGTCAGACTTAGAAATTTCAACATGGTATCAGAGCATTGCAGATCACAGGAGGACTGAAGGCACCAGAAGAAATCTGAAATTTCTAGCAATAGCAGTTGTCTTGAGAGACAATGTTGTTCCAAAGCAGAAGTAACCAAAGAAGTGACGCAGAGCCTGCGTCATCATTTCGAGCTAGGAGGAGGGCCATCACAGAGGCAGAGGGGCAGATCAGACCTACGCAGTGCCCAATCATCTTTCTCAGCCAGGAAGGATCGACGATGTGGCCAGGAGGAGCAGATTCAGCCTTTGCCGAGATTGCGCATACCCTGAAGGGCTCAGTTTCTTCAATTGCCAGGGCTCAGGGAGCTGTGGCCAGATTTTGATTTGAGGAGCTGGGGGGCGTTGTTTCTGTCGAACCAGAGTAGTGTCTAAGGAGACGGAACCAAGGTAGAGGGAATCACTACCTCGACGAATTTCTAGCCAAGGAATCCAGATCTGTGTTGTAGCAGCAAAGGAGGATTGGAGAGGAGTAGTTCGACAGTTGGCCAAAGGATTTCCAAGAGGGAAATCAAGACTTATAGGGAGATTTCCAGGAGGGGAGTCGAGACTCAGAGGGATTCCACAAGAGGAGCTGAAATGGCAATGAACAGATTAAGGGATCAGGACAGGTTGAACGAAGCTTCCAACTTTGTCATCTAGAAGGCCAGGGTCTTGGCAATCCTGGACAGACAACGCATCAAGGACTTCGCCTTGAAAACCGTAGCTATCCTAGTTGACCCAAATGCTAATGAGAAGTATGAAGAGGCCGAGGCGAAGGCAAAATGCTTGATCCTAGACGAGGTCAAAAATCATGTCATACCACATATTGCTGAGAAGAATACAGCAAGGGAGATGTGGGAAGCACTGACCACCTTATACCAAGGCTCATCCATGTAGAGGAAGATGTTATTGGAGAATCAGCTATGGTCATATCAGATGCAGCAGGGATAGTAGATAAATCCGTTCCTTCTTAGGTTGCAGGACATTCGTGACCAGCTTACTTCCGTGGGGTCTACACTAGATCCAGAGTTTATGGTCAGGACTTCCCTAAATGCAGTGTCCGAGGAGTGAAAGAAATTTGTCCAAAGTATTTTGGGCAGCGCTACCCTTCCCAGTTGGGAGGATATGTGGGCAGCTCTTCACCAGGAAGAAATCAGGGGGATGACCAAGGCGGGGAGTAGTGGCAAGGGAGGTCGAATCAAGAAAGAGGAGGAGGAGGATGCAGCTCTAGCGTCTGCGGGACAACAAGGAAAGAGGAAGAAGAAGGATATCTCCAAGGTTAAGTGCTTCCATTGTGGGGAGTTGGGACATTATACATCCCAGTGTCCCAGGAAGAAAAACAAGGGAAAGGCTTCCTATTCAAAGGCAGCTCCAGCTAAGGCAGAGAAAGAGGTCAAGATTGATGACGATTATGCCATGAGTGCTCATGTGCCTCTAGAGAAGAGGTGGGGTGATATCGAGTTGTAGTCAGGAGGACTACATAATAAGGGCAAGATCCTTGAGGTGCCCAAACTCTTGGATCACATCCGGCTACGAGAGCCCTTAACAATAGTAGCATGATGACAACTGTCGGGTGTATCAAAGTGTAGTGGACCAACAAAGCAGTGCTTGGGTAAAGAAATCTGAGGTAACACAATGGAGGTTGCAGTAGTGTGAGAGGCACAAAGGTGTATGCAGCAGCGCAATGGCAGCGAAGGGATCATAGAATAGCAGCAGAGGCAGCTTCAGCATCACGAGGCTTCCAGACTAACTGGGATGTCAGTATTTGGGAGAAGTCAGTTACCTACTTCTTGGTAACTAAGTTGCAGTGCAGCAGTTAATAGTTGTAGTGCTAGGGGCAGCATGTCGAGAGGGAGTTGTAGTACAGATGTAGCAGTGGTAGTGTCATGGGCAGCAGTATAGGGAGCAGCAATGCAGAGGATGTGAGGCAGTAGGCCAAGCATTAGCACAGGTACCGGTGCGGAGGATCAGTGTGATGTTTCAGTGGTGGAGCATTACTAGAGCACATTCCTCACTAAGAGGGAGTGTTGATTTGTGGTAGCATCGGATGTTCTCTAGCCATGAAAATTGGTAGAGAGACTATGGCACATAAGATCTCCAAGACTCAGAAATCATTTGGGGAAATTCCACTCGGATGGAGAGATATAAAAATAATTAATATTTTTAATGGGGTTCCTAAGTCTAAACTTAGGAAAATTAAAATATTAATGTGTATTAATATAAAATGAGTGAGAAAGTTCTAAATGACGAGGATCAAGCCAAATATAATCTTAGTCGTTGATTAGGGACTTAACCTCGACCATTGAATCGTCAACGGGAAAAGTATAAGAGGAGGCTTGAGGGTCAGTTGGAGATACACCAAGTTGATCAAGAATTTGATTTTCTAGGGTAGGGTTTGCTGAGAAATCGAGTTAGTGATCTGTTGCAGTGAGGGGCAGTTCGGCACAAGGTAGAGAATACATATCAGAGAGGCAGAGAAAGTGCCGGAGAGACAACACAGAGCCTTGGAAGGCTGACACAAAGGCAACCAGGACTGACGCAGAGGCTGAGGAGGCCAGCGAAGGTGACGCAGAGGACCAAGAGGCTGACGCAGGCAAAGCAGAGAGATGTAGAGCTGACACTGGGCTAAAGAGGCAAGGCTGAGGAATTTTCATGAGCCAAACTGGGAGCTAAGAGGCAGACGCAGAGCCGTAGAGGGTGACGCAGAGCCGTAGAGGGTGACGCAGTCCCCGGAGGGTGACACAGTTCTGGAAGGAAGCTTGGAGCAGCTTTCATTGTCCAGCTAAGGAACTGTCTAAGTTTTTGTGGGATCAATCATCCGGGTTGCTAATCAGCCAGAATATCTGTCTCTGAGGAGAGGTGCTTCCGCCAAGGAAAATCTCTGAAGGGTGAGCCATTTCAGGCACCTTAGTTGTATTCAGAAACTACATAATAATAAAACCCTCATATCTGCTGCACCGGTTTTCCCGCATTGGGTTTTTCTAGGGATAATTGTCCAAAAATAACGGTGTCCCTTGTGTGATTGTCTCAGTTATTTCAGTTGTTGATCTGTATATGTGTTAAGATTGCATTTGTGTTTATTTTGGTATTCATATTTATAAATAACTTGTTAATGGAAAGAACAAGTAGGATAAAAAACCAGATAATGCAGTAGGAATTTCTAATGTGTGAGACTTAGAAATTTCAACAGATAAATCTATTATGAGGAGGAGTAATCACAAGTATCAAGGAATGCTTGGGTTTTCTTTTGTGAGAAGATTAATTTCGAACTCATTCCCAGGTTGGAATAACTAACAAAAATGTTATTACATGATAAATTTTGGCAAACATTTATGCCCTGGGCTTGCTAGGATTGTTATGCAGAATCTCAGGATCGTTTGGAAGGGTTTGGAAAATAAAAATATTAGCCTTGGGCGAATCTCCATATCACAGCCACAAGCTCACAAGATCGAGAGCCAGCACACAAGACCAAGTATTGAAGGGCCCAGTGCAAAGTCAAGCATCAGGCCAAGCCGAGGAGGAGGAGAGTATAGTGCACAATGTGTCAATATGCATTGGAAGCGTTAATGTATGTAAAAGCCCGCATTTTGGTTTCCCTCGTACATGTGGGATAAATCCCACAAGCGAAATAAAATGTGCCACCAAAAGATTGTCAAACCAAGACAATCCAACAGGTAAGTGACAATCGTCACACAACAAACTATAATGGAAAATCAATGGCCAAAGGAGATCTCATGAAGGGCATAAAATGCCAAAGCACGTGTCCACCAACATATACCACTCAGGATTGCCATGTGCGTTCAAATGTTATGGTTGATGCCTGCAAGTCTCGAAAGAAACGCCAGGTAGATGAGTTTGTCAAGATAGGATTTAGGTCGGAGATTTCCAAACCCTTTTCCATGTTGACTACTTTGTCTACTGGATCTGATTTGGGAGGTTCATCTACAAACAATATGGAAAACACACTACCTCAGGAAATGCGTTTACCAATAAATCACCAAAGCTTCCAACCAAGCACATGGTTGAAACTATTGTAAGGAAGACTTTTGCTATGAATGAGCTATGGAGTATGGGAAAGCATCGACAGGTTAAACTCAAAGGCAGAGATTTGTCAGAAATCTATCATTAGAAAAATAGAGTCCGATGCTCCAACGTACTGAGATATTGTCAATGAAGTGTTTGATTTATAATTGCATGGACCGTAAGACATAAGCTTATGAGCTTGTTCGGCATGGCTTAAAGAATGATGTGAAAAGTCATGTCTGTTGGCATGTTTATGGTCGTCTCTACCGTTCAGATAGGGAGTAAAGTGACACAATCAAAAGCTATAGAAATGCTCTTAAGATTGATCCAGAAAATATTGAAATTCTACAGGACCTTTCTCTTCTACAGGCACAAATGCGAGACTTGTCAGGATTTGTGGAAACAAGACAGCAACTGTCAACTTTAAAGCCCAATCACCGTATGAACTGGATTGGATTTGCTGTTGCACATCACTTGAACTCGGATCCAAGAAAAGTTGCAGAAATTTTGGAAGCATATGAGGGGACACTAGAAAAGGACTATCCTCGCTATAATGAAAGCCATCAACATTCTGAAATGCTTCTGTACAAGATCTCTCTTCTTGAGGAATGTGGGGGCTCCAGAAAGAGCACTAGAGGAACTTAATAAGAAGGTGACCAAAATAGTTGACAAGTTGGCTTTTAAGAAGCAACATATCGATCCCTCCTTGGGGCAAACTCTGAAAATTATAGATATCATGAAGCACTTCAGAAGTGTCTAGGTCTATCACTAGAGAGAGGGAAGCATTCACCAGAGCATGCTAATAAGTTGACTTCCTTGTACAAATCTCTTCAAGAAAAATATTCGTGGTCTGCAGCTGCTAAGCGCATACCTCTTGACTTTCTTGAGAATGAAGAGTTACGGAAGGCAATGGACAACTATATTATACCCTTTCTAACTAAGGGAGTTCCTTCTCTGTTCTCAGGCCTACGTCCTTTATATGATTACCCAGGCAAGGCTGACATATTGGGGGGATTAATTCTTGAAATTGAAGCTTCTCTTCAGAATAATGGACATTTTAAGGTCTCCAAAAAAGCCACCATCAACACTTCTGTGGACTCTCTTTTTGCTTGCCCAACATTATGACATCAGAGGGCAGCATGATTTAGCTCTTGCCAAGATTGATAAGGCTATAGCAAATACCCCAACTGTCATTGATATTTACTTGGCGAAAGGTAAAATACTTAAACATGCAGGAGATTTAGTGGCAGTTGCAATATTGGTAGATGTAGCCCGGTCTATGGACCTTGCAGATCGATTTATATATAGTGAATGCGTTAAGCGTGTGCTTCAAGCAGATCGCCTAGGTAACAGGAGACCATATGTGTCAGTTGATTTTTTCTTATGGTGGAGAAGGTGACACTAATATCTGTTTTCGAAGTTGGCAAGGACAGAATGGTAGTTTTTGATTTTAGAGAGTCGAACTCCAATTCTTATGCCAAATTTCCAGCATCAAGATAAAATGCTTCATTGCTGGATTCTTCAGGAGCAGATGTGTGATTTTAAAAAGCAATGGCGATTTGGGTTAATGGGATTTTGTTTATTTATGATCAAATTAAAATCTTATTTCTTGTTAATAGTCCTACTGGAAATATTCGATGTCTTGCCACACTTTCTGCATTCAAAGAAGATGGTTGTATCATCAACAGAGCGGGAAATTGCAGCCCAAATATGTGCAACAAAATGAGAGATGTCATATTGAACCCTACAGAAAACTGATGGTCGATCCAAGAGAAGATGATGGTATTTACAATGCCAAGGACTAAGATGGTTACTCTGCCTCTATATCTAACCTATTCTGTGTCACTTTATTGAGACTAACAGGAAGTATGAGTGGGGAATTAATTGTCACTTTGTTCATTCAAAAGAAGAGTTAAAGCCCTAAAGAATACTAAATACTTTGAATTGTGACAGCCTAAAGGATATGGAGTTTTTGCACAAAAAGCTAGAAATACCCTTATATTCTTGTTTGAAACAGAGATGTTGGAAATGCTAATTTATTGGTCAGCATACAGAGTTTACTCTAAATCAACTACCTCAGCCTATCACGATTCCTCAAATCACAATGAAGCCTTATCTCAGAGAAATAATAATCTTCAGTCTGCCTCAAGGTTTTGGGCTAGATTTGCATTCCAGATTTTGCGGCAATTATGGATATAACAATCTCAGATTCAAAGGATAAAGGTGGTTTCTTGAAAGACAAATTGCAATTAGATCAAATTCCAGATTTCATGCAAGCATTTAGTCAATAAATAACAAACTGCGATGGCAGTTTTGAGTAGTCAAAGACAAATGGCACTTAATCAGTCTGAGGGGGATTATCTCCATATTTTTAAGGCATAAAATGAGCACCCAAATACACAGGTGGAAAATAACCTGGTAGAATAAAAGCAAACTCCGCCATCCTCAAACATTCAAATCAGCCAATAAGCATCTCCAGGTAGTCAATTAAAAGGTGTCAAGTTTGTTTCCTCCAGTAAAAATGAAGTAATCAGTTCCATAATTTTTAGGCATCGAAACTCAATAGTGGTTGAGTTTTTCAAGGCAGAAAATAAATAATCAAAGACCACCTAGCAGCAATCCAACAAATTTCCAGCAGTCTTCTAGAAACTCAAGATACATTGCAACCAATTTAGTTTAGGTTTTATCTTTTATGATTTTAATTGATTTTATTTCCAGCAAATTAGAAAACAGTTTAAAATTTGTCTTTGTATATATTCAAGTTTGAAAGTGTAAGGAGGGGTTGATAGTGAGGAAAAAGAAGACTTTCTTTTTTACTGTAAATTGTGGAGCTCAAACAGAAGTAATTAATACAGTGATACAGAGGCAGTTTGGTTTCAGGATTCTTGTGTCAAACAAATGGTGATGTTTTCCTTTTTGTAAATCTGTTTTTCTTTCAAGTTTCACATGGATTTTCCTTCTTAATTGTTACAAGAAGAGGATGACTAGAATTTACTTGCAGTACTTTGCTCTGGCTTGTTAAGCAATCTTAATGTTTTCTTTTTGAGATTTAAGTATAGAATTTATCTGTGTATTCTCTATATATAAATTGATCTTAAATCCAATTCGTCTCATCCACCCCCAATAGCTCTATAAGATCTAGGAGTTTGCCTACCTTGCCCTGATTGAAGCATTCCTCTGTCTATATGTGATTAATTACTGAAAACCCTTATGACTCCATGCCTAGTGGGCTCTTCCTTCATTTTGCAACCACAATTTTAAAACCAATTTCTTGATCTTCATACCTAGCCTACAACCCTAAACTATGATTGATTGAAAATCCATTGAGATAGAGCCCTCTTTGGGATTGGAAAGGTTAGTTTCTAATCCTACAAGCAGTTTGTGGTTACCTTTGTAATTTTCCTCCTCGGCCTAGGAAAAATACAAAGTGCTAACATTCTAGCCACCATACTAGGGAACGTGAAAGCTCTATCTTCCCGGGGAAAGAATGACGACCTAAATATGGTCATTGATGGTGGACAACAATCAGACATATGAAGGCTGAATCATTCACCAGGCGACTCCATGATCAAAGAATCCAGATTGCAAAATACTCATGGCGACTCGACTGGCTGAAGCATTCAGAGCTTAAACTGCTCATTTGGTTGCTTGTCAAATGAAATGATAGGGTATGTGGCGGACCCTATTTCTATTGAAGGTTCCAAAGAATACTGGGATATTTGTGATGACGACCAAATTGATGAAGATATCTCTAATTTATTGCCTATTTATTTAAAGTCATGCAAATGTATATATGAAGATAAAATTCACTTTTTAGAGGAGTTTGTTCACAAAATTGAGAAAGATCTTCAAGATTTAAAAGTTCAAATTAAGTCCCACAATTTCCGATGTCAAAATTAGTCTTTTGAGAACCTTTGTCGGCCAAAACAAGAAGTGGTAGTATTTCCTTTTGATATTCAGATTGAGGAGTGTTTTGAGAATCGATCTAATGACTCATAGCTGAAACTGTACGATGGCAAAGAGAGAACAATTGAACTAACCAACAATAATATTATAGTCATTGAAAGCTTTGAGGATCAACAAACAAATCATGGTTTTTTTATCCCATAGCTATTTATATGGAAGAATTGTTCAGTCTAAAGTTCCGATTATGTTTCTACTGTGAAGGCAAAGTCTACAATCAGCTGTCATTGCACTTACATTTTCCAATTTTTGTTTTACTGAAACGTTGTCAGGGAATCACATCAAGTATGCAGCTACTTGATTGGTTTTTTTGGCATTTTTCTATTACTTGATTTTTCAGGGGTGTCAACAGCCTAAAGTAGGTAGGAGTGTGAATAAGCTCAACAATCTGAGCATCTTTTTCAACAGTATTTTTCAAATTTTTGTTTGGCATTATGATTCCAGTTTATACAAAAAATATCAGTTTCAAGATTTTGTTTTCTAGAGTGGGTATAGTTTCGATTGAAGATCAGAACAGATTGCAATTCACAGTGCAAGAATCGATAAGGCATCAGATCTGAGGTTCTTTGGCGCCTCACAGGGAGCATGCCGTTTGGTGGTATGGTTGCAAGCGTAAGGGACAGTTGTTCAAATCCTGAAACGATCTCCTCAAGCGTAGGTGGAAGTTCTTCTTAAATTTCCCTTGGAGTTTCAGTCATCCGTCTCCAAACTTAACTATCCTTCTAAAACAACCGAATTGTTGTATTTGTCCGAAAAATAGCAGAACTTCACTTACCGGAACCGAAGGGAATTTAACACCACCATTGAAAAACTTCTCGGTTCTGCCTTTTCCACAGTCCTCTACCTCTCTCACGAAACTGAAAGAAAAAGCAAGCTCCATCTTATAATTTCTCGCATTCGAAGTCTGGATTAACCCGTGGATACTGTTTCCACACGACTACTGTTGGATCGCAGTCTCCACAACGGACGGTTACAATCTTCGGACTTCAACGGAATGAAGCCATAATTGAATTGCTCATCGAGTCCGAAAATTTTATTAAACACCGTTCACTTTTCCACGCGATATCCGTTGGATCTCGTTCCTCTAATCGGGTGGCCTAAATCAACTGTACTATTAACACAGTTTGATAAAATATTGCGTCCGGTTTTGGGTTAAACCTCGACGATGATTTGCACGCAACTACAATAGATCTAACAGTTCTGTCGATCGAATGGCTCCAGGCTTCTTTCTTAGGCTCTCTCGGCTTTTATCGGGTTTTCCTTCGTTCCGCCAAGTTTAGACTGTGTTAAACCATATTTTCTTTAAACATATCCCGATTATCCCAATACACAGAAATAAAGATTCAATAGTGATAACACAAAGTTATATTATCAATCTCGAATTCTAAAGGCCAACTGGAAATTAACAATACACAGAACTGTTTCGAAGGAATCCAAACCTCCGGGATTTAACCTTTCATGCACAAAATACACAGAGATACAGAGATAATCCAATTCTTTTACAATCTAATTCTCCATAACCAAATCTAGCGAAATCCTCTTACAATAGTTCAAAACTTACATAAACACTTTAACAATCCGATCCTAAATCAATGGATCGAATCTATCTAATCCTAGATGAATACCTAAACTCTTTGATTTTCTCCTCGAGAATCTCAACTAAGTCTAAACTACTTGAATTAATTACAAAATCATTCAAATACCTATATTCTAGCTCAATTCCTATCTAGAAAACTTTGTAAATTGACAGCTAACGGATCCCACTCCTTTGCTTGTAAATGAAGCCTTTTGTCTTTAAGCCTCATGCTTCTGCATCAGACTCATGAGGACAAAATTCGTCATGGGCTCCTGTCCATGAGCTCTTCTACAGAATGACCCAACTTCTGTAGCATGGTTTATGTCACCTAGGTAGCATCAGCAATTGGTTGATCTTTCCACTTGACCAAGTACTGAAAATACTCCTGTCCCCTTGTCTTCTTAAACACTCTTTTATCCAATATCTTCTCTGGCTGCAATGTCTTTGTTGCGGGTAATTGTTTTGCCCAATCCACCTCTTGTTCTTCCTTGTCTTCTGTTGTGTCATCTGCCTGTTCCTTTTCATACTTGTACAAATCAGCAACATTGAAAATTGGAGATATTCCAATACCAAGGGGTAACTCAATTTCATATGCATTTGCAGGAAATTTCCTTAAAACTTTGCATGGTCCAATCTTCTTGAATTTTAATTTGTTATACTCCCTTCTTAAAAATCTTTCCTTCATTAGGTGTGCCAAAACCAAATCTCCAACCTCAAAATTTACTTCTCTCTTCTTCAAATCTGCTCTTTTCTTGTACTTTGTGTTGCTGTCTTGTAGCTTTTGTTTTACTTGTTCATGAACTGCTTGAGTCTCTGAAGCAAAATCTTCTCCTAAAGAACTCCTCATTTCAGCTTTACCCAAATCTCTCAATTTAGTCACTCCTCTTGGGTGCATTCCATAAACTATATGGAATGGACTCTGCCCTGTACTCCTGTTAGGAGAATCATTACAAGCATACTCAACCTGTGCCAAAAATTGATCCCACTATTTTGGATATTCACCTACAAGGTTTCTCAGAATATTACCCAAGCTTCTGTTCACAACTTTAGTCTGCCCATCAGTCTGAGGATGATATGCAGAACTAAAACTCAGTTTAGTGCCTAGCTTCTTCCACAAAATCCTCTAGAAATGACCAACAAATCTGGTATCTCTGTCTGAAACAATTCTCTTAGGTAACCCATACAACCTTACAATTTCCTTAAAAAACAAATTAGCAACATGACTAGCATCACTGGTTTTATAACATGGAATAAAATGTGCCATTTTTGAGAGTCTGTCAACTACTACATAAATTGAATCATGTCCCCTTTGAGTTTTTAGCAAACCCAAAAAAAAGTCCATACTTACCATATCCCAAGGCCTATCTGGAATAGGTAATGGAACATACAAACCTGTGTTTTGGCTCCTTCCTTTTGCATACTGACAGACTTTACAATTCTTCATATACTTTTCTACTTTAGCTCTCTTCTTCGGCCAGAAATAAAACCGATTCAACTGCTCATAAGTCTTGTTTACACCAAAATGTCCTCCAAGTCCACCACTATGTTTTTCCTTGGTCAAATTTTCTCTCATAGAACAATTTGGTATGCACAGCTGATTTCTTTTAAATAACAGTGCTTCTTGCATGAAATAATCCAGCCACTTACTTCTGACTAACAAAAAAGGGTTTCTACAAGCTTCAAATGCCTCTTTAAAATCCAAGTCTTTCTCATATAATTCCTTAAGAAAATCAAAACCCAATACTTGAATTTGATTTTCTTGCACTAAAATGCTTTTTATACTTAAGGCATCTGCTACTTTGTTTGGTTGACTAGTTATATGTTTTAACACAAAATTAAAACTTTGAAGGTATTCTACCCATTTTGCATGCTTCTGGTTAAGCTTTGGTTGTTGCATAATGTATTGTAATGCATGGTTATCTAAATACAGTATGAACTCCGTAGGCATCAAGTCATGTCTCCACCTCTTCAAAGACTGCACCATAGAATAAAACTCCTTGTCATAAGAAGAATATTTCTTCTTTGACTCATTCAGCTTTTCACTAAAATAAGCTACAGGTCTATCCTCCTGACTTAAAACAGCGCCAATGGCTTCTCCACTGGCATCACACTTCACTTGAAAAGGTTTATTAAAATTAGGAAAAATCAAAATAGGTTTCTCAGTTCTTTTCTGCTTCAACAGTCCATTTAAATGGTTGTCTGTCCTTCTTTATAGTATCAATAATTGAAGCATTGATCTTACTAAAATTCCTTATGAATTTCCTATAAAAACTAGCAAGACCGTGAAAACTTCTTACCTTAAAGACATTTTTTGGTGAGGGCCACTCCATGATTTCTTTGATCTTCTCAGGATCTATCTTTAACCCCTCAGCAGAAACAACAAAACCCAAATACACCAACTCCTTCATGAACGAACATTTCTTTAAATTTAATATTAATTTCTCTTGTTGTAGCCTCTGTAAGACATAATTTAGATGTCTCACCTATTTCTCTTTTGATCTGCTGTAAACTAATATATCATCCAGATATACTATTACAAATTTACCTATAAATTCTTTCAAAACTTCATTCATGAGTATCATAAATGTACTAGGAGCATTTGAAAACCCAAAAGGCATTACCATCCATTCATACAATCCTTCATTTGTCTTAAAAGCAGTTTTCCACTCATCCCCTTCTCTAATTCTGATTTGATGATAACCACTTTTTAATTCTAATTTTGGAAGATATCTTGCTCCACTCAAACGATCCATCAAATCTTCAATTCTAGGTAAAGGAAATCTGTACCTAAACTGCTTGATTTTCTCTTCGAGAATCTCAACTAAGTTCGAACTACTTTAATTAATTACAAAATCATTCAAATACCTATATTCTAGCTCAATCCCTGTCTAGAAAACTTTGTAAATTGACAAATAAAGGATCCCACTCCTTTGCTTGTAAACTTTTTTTGGATTTATGGAATAAAATGAAGCCTTTTGTCTTTAAGCCTCATGCTCCTACATCACCATCCCCAGATGGAGCCAATGTTGGCACCCTATAATTTCGTGCCAAATCGTGAGCTTGTTTTCATTTTTCCTAGTGCTTGTGGATTTAATGATTTCATAGCACCGTGCAGTTACTTGTCAATGACAAATATAACAAAATGATGGGAACTCCTGGTTTGTTTTGCATAGTTGAGCAATGCCAACATCATCATTTTTGGAATTAGTTATGTTTGCAAGAATGTTTGTTTATTCCTTGGATGCACAACATTATGAAGAGCATCATGATAATGGAACATGTTGCTTAAGCCTTTCTCAAATTTGGAGGGTCATCACTATCACTGTAGGGTTCTGGAGTTGTTTGTGAATATGTGGGAAAATCATAGTGCAAGAAGAATGATTAATGTGAACCCAAAAACAGGTTTCATGCAAGAGAAACACATGTTGGAGCAACGGAGACGTCATATGTGGCAAAATGGTTTGATTTCAGTCTTTCCACCATTCCACGTTGATTATATTTTAAAACTCTCACTTCATAATGTCTTCATAATCTGTCACATTATGAATCTTTCCTCACCGTTTAATTTAAAATCCACTTAATTCCATGAATCACAAGCAACTAAGTTGGATTCCCCAACGTATATGGCACTCATGTATCAAACCACAATGATGGTGAAAGACTCGAGGAGTTGTGTCTTCTCAACGCAATAAGGAAAGCATTGTTTGTGCAGAAAGATCTAAGGATTAAGTAATTTAAAATCATAGAAAAGGGGATACATCTATGTTGAGGAGTAATCACAGGTATCAAGGAGTGCTCGGGTTTTCTTTCGTGAGAAGGTTAATTTCGAACTCATTCCCAGGTTGGAATAACTAACAAAAATGTTATTACATGATAAATTTTGGCAAAAATTTATGCCCTGGGCTTGCTAGGATTGTTAAGCAGAATCTCAGGCTCATTTGGAAGGGTTTGGCAAATAAAAATATTGGCCTTGGGCCAATCTCTATATCACAGCCACAAGCTCATAGGACTGAGAGCCAACACACAAGACCAAGTATTGAGGGGCCCAGCACAAAGTCAAGTGCCAAGCAAAGTCGAGGAGGAGGAGAGTATAGTGCACAACGTGCCAATATGAATTGGAAGCATTAGTGATGTAAAAGCCCGCATTTTGGTTTCCCTCTTGCATGTGGGATAAATCCCACAATAGAAATAAAATGTGCCACCAAAATATTGTCAAACCAAGACAATGCAGCAGGTAAGTGACAGTCGTCACTCATCCAACTATGATGGAAAATCAATGGCCAAAGGAGATCTCATGCAAGGCATAAAATGCCAAGGCACACGTCCACCAACATATACCATTCAGGATCGCCATGTGCGCTAAAATGTTATGTTAGATGCTTGCAAGTCTCGAAAGAAACACCAAGTAGATGAGTTTGTCAAGACAGGATTTAGATCGGAGATTTCCAAACCCTTTTCCATGTTGACTACTTTGTCTACTGGATCTAATTTGGGAGGTTCATCTATAGACAATATGGCAAACACGCTACCTCTGGAAATGCGTTTACCAATAAATCGCCAAATCTTCCTAGCAAGCACACGGCTGAAATTTTTGTAAGGAATAATTTCTCTATGAATGAGCTATGGAGTATGGGAAAACATCGACGGGTTAAACTCAAATGCAGAGATTTGTCACAAATATATCATTAGAAAAAACAGAGTCCGATGCTCTAGCCTCTTGATATATTGTCAATGAAGGGTTTGATTTATAATCGCATGGACAATAAGGCAGAAGCTTATGAGCTTGTTCGGCATGGCTTAAAGAATGATGTCAAAAGTCATGTCTATTTGCATGTTTATGGTCTTCTCTACCGTTCAGATAGAGAGTACAGTGATGCAATCAAAAGCTATAGAAATTCTCTTAAGATTGATCCAGTAAATATTGAAATTCTACGGGACCTTTCTCTTCTACAGGCACAAATGTGAGACTTGTCAAGATTTGTGGAAACAAGACAGCAACTATCAACTTTGAAGACCAATCACCATATGAAATGGACTGGATTCACTGTTGCACATCACTTGAACTCGAATCCAAGAAAAGCTATAGAAATTTTGGAAGCATATGAGGGGACACTAGAAGAGGACTATCCTCCCTATAATGAACGTTATGAACATTCTGAAATGCTTCTATAGAATATCTCTCTTCTTGAGGAATGTGGGGACTCCATAAAGAGCACTAGAGGAACTTAATAAGAAGGTGACCAAAATAGTTGACAAGTTGGCTTTTAAGGAGAAACATATCAGTCCCTCCTTGTGGCAAAATCTGAAAATTATAGATATCATGAAGCACTTCAGAAGTGTCTAGGTCTATCACTAGAGAGCAGGAAGAATTCACCAAAGAATGTTAATAAGTTGGCTTCCTTGTACAATTCTCTTCAAAAGGAATATCTGTGTTTTGCAGCTACTAAGCGCATACCTCTTGACTTTCTCGAGAATGAAGAGTTTCGGAAGGCAATGGACAACTCTATTAGACCCTTTCTAACTAAGGGGGTTCCTTCTCTGTTCTCAGACCTACGTCCTTTATATGATCACCCAAGCAAGACCGACATATTGAGGGGATTAATTCTTGAAATTGAAGCTTCTCTTCAAAATAATGGAAGTTTTTCTGCAAGGTCTCAGAAAAAGCCACCATCAACACTTGTATGGACTCTCTTTTTGCTTGCCCATCATTATGACATCAGAGGGCAGCATGATTTAGCTCTTGCCAAGATTGATGAGGCTATAGCCTGGGAATTTTTGATTTAAGGACGGAATGGGAGTTTTTGATTTTAGAGAGTCAACCTCCAATTCTTATGCCAAATTTCCTGTGTCCAAATAAAATGCTTCATCGCTAGATTCTTCAGGAGCATATGTGTGATTTTATAAAGCAATGGCGATTTGGGCTATTGGGATTTTGTTTATTCATGTTCAAAATAAAAATCTTATTTCTGTTAATATTCCTACCGGAAATATTCGATGTCTTGTAATGCTTTCTGCATTCAAAGAAGTGTGAAAAATTGCTGCAATAATTGATTTATTTATGATAAGTTATTTACCAATACTTCAGTAAATTCCAAAATAAATTCAGTTGCAGACTTCACAAACTAGAACTGAAAATTAAACGGCAAGAGAAACATCAGCATATGAACAATCACATTGACACACTTGTTTTTGGACAATTGTCCCCGGAAAAACCCAACGTGGGAAAACCGGTGTAGCAAATCTAAGGATTCTTATTATTGGCAGTAAATATCTTAATATAATCTAGGATGCTCATCTAGCAATCTTTTACAGAGAAAATATTGGCGGAGAATCTGAGTGAGTTTTACCTCACTTCACCCGACAGAATTCCCACTGATTCAGCACAAGACTGGCTAACCCCGGTTATTTTTGTGTTGGCCCTGCATAGGGCCCTATGTCAGTATTTTAGGCTCCACGTCACCTTCTCTACCCTTTGCGTCAGCTCTCCCAGCTGTTCTGACAATTCCCTACAGTTCTGGGTTCTACGTGACAAGCAACTTTTTTGCTCTGCGCTGGCCTTTTTGGCTCTGCATCAGGACTGTGTGGGCCCAGACTGTCCAAGCGTTGGCTCTCCTGGCTACTACGTTGCCTCTCTGCAAGCTCTCTCTGCCTCTCTGTTCTGTATTTTCCGGAAAGTCCTCCCAGATTCTCTCTGCCCCTCAGTTGCAAGATCTCCCCAATCAATTTTCCTTCTGAGAACTTCTCACCTCATAAAATCGATTTCCTCAATCTCTCTGTGTTTCCAAATGAACCCCAAACCTCCATTTTATACGTGTCTTGTTGAGTCTTCGACGGCCAAGATTAAGTCTCTAATCAACGGCTAAGATTAAAACATGACTTGATCCGTCTTCTAGATCATTCTCACCCATATTTTGATTAATACCCATTAATATTTTAATTTTCCTAAGTTTAGACTTAGGAACTCCATTAAAAATATTAATTATTTTAATAAAATACAATCCAGGTGGAATTTCACCAAACGGTTTCTGGGTACTCTAGAACTCATGTGCCTTGGCCTCTCCACCAATTTTCAAGGCTAGATCACTTCCGATGCTACCAAAAACTAACAAGAAGATGGTTGTATCATCAACAAAGCAGGAAATTGCAGCCCAAATTTGTGCAACAAAATGGGAGATGTCATATTGAACCCTACAAAAAACTGATGGCATATTCAAGAGAATATTATGGCATTTACAATGCCAATGAGCAACCTATTACTAAGATGGTTATTTTGCCTCTATACCCAACCTATTCCATGTCACTTTATTGAGACTAAAAGGAAGTATGAGTGGGGAATTAATTGTCACTTTTTTCATTCAAAAGAAGAGTTAAAGCCCTAAAGAATATTGAATACTTTGAATTATGACAGCCTAAAGGATATGGAGTTGTTGCACAGCGCAAAAAGCTAGAAATGCCCTTATATTCTTGTTTGAAACAAAGATGTTGTAAAGGCTTAGTTATTGGTCAATACACAAAATTTATTCTACATCAACTATCTCAGCCTATCACGATTCCTCAAATCACAATGAAGCCTTATCTCAAAGAAATAATAATCTTTAGTCTGCCTCAAGGTATTGGGCTCAATTTGCATTCCAGATTTTGCGGCAATTATGGATATATCAATCTCAGATTCAAAGGATAAAGCTGGTTTCTTGAAAGACAAGTCGCAATTAGATCAAATTCCAGATTTCATGCAAGCATTTAGTCAATAAATAACAAACTGTGATGACAGTTTTGAGTAGTCAAAGACAAATGGCACTTAATCAGTCTGAGGGGGATTATCTCCATATTTTAAAGGCATAAAATGAGCACTCAAATACACAGGTGGAAAATAACCTGGTAGAATAAAAACAAACTCCGCCATCTTCAAACATTCAAATCAGCCAATAAGCATCTCCAGGGAGTCAATTAAAAGGTGTCAAGTTTGTTTCCTCCAGCAAAAATGAAGTAATTAGTTCCATAATTTTTAAGCAATGAAACTCAATAGTGGTTGAGTTTTTCAAGGCAGAAAATAAATAATCAAAGACCGCCTGGCAGCAATCCAACAGATTTCCAGTAGTCTTCAAGCAACTCAAGATACATTGCAACCAATTTAGTTTAGGTTTTATCTTTTATGATTTTAATTGATTTTATTTACAGCAAATTAGAAAACAGTTTAAAATTTGCATTTGTATATATTCAAGTTTGAATGTGGAAGGAGGAGTTGATAGTGAGGAAAAACAAGACTTTCTTTTTGACTGTAAGTTGTGGAGCTCAAACAGAAGTAACTAATTCAGTGATACAGAGGTAGTTTGGTTTCAGGTTCTTGTGTCAAACAAATGGTGACGTTTTCCTTTTTGTAAATTTGTTTTTCTTTCAAGTTTCACATGGATCTTCCTTCCTGATTGTTACAAGAAGATGATGAGTAGAATTTACTTGCAGTACTCTGCTCTGGCTTGTTAAGCAATATTAATGCCTTCTTTCTGAGATTTAAGTGTAGAATTCAACTGTTTATGCTTTATATTTAAATTGATCTTAAATCTTATTTGTCTCATCCACCCCCAATAGCTCTATAAGATCTAGGAGTTTGCCTACCGCGCCCTAATTGAAGCTTTCCTCTGTCTATCTGAGATTAATTATTGAAAACCCTTATGACTCCATGCCAAATGGGCTCTTCCTTCATTTTTCAACCACAATTTTAAAACCGATTTCTTCACCTCCATACCTAGCCTAAAACCCTAAACTGTGATTGATTGAAAATCCATTGAGAGAGGACCCTCTCTAGGATTGGAAAGGCTAGTCTCTAATCCTACAAGCGGTTTGTGGTTACCTTTGTAATTTTCCTCCTCAGCCTAGGAAAAATACAGAGTGCTAAAAGTCCACATTGAAGCATAATGGATCTACGAAGATCAAACCCCATTTTTATGGACCATATAAGGTGATCAGGCGAGTTGGGGAGGTGGCTTATGAGCTACAGATTCTGCCAAGGAGCAAGGTGCATAATGTGTTCCACGTGTCTTGCCTAAAAAAGGCCTTGGGACAATAGGTTACAGCTGTAGGAGAGGGAGAGAAGGCTCAAGAACAAGATTACCAGAGAATATCTTGTCAGGTGGAAAGACTTACCAGAGGAGGATGCTACTTTGGAGGGAGAACAAATTTTACAACATCCAGCATTGCAGTTGCTTGAGGACAAGCAACATTTGAGAAGGGAGGACTGTCATGTCCCCAATTAATATTTTTGCAAAGGAAATTTTCAATTTTGCAATTTTGGGGATTATTATACTACTTGATAAAAAAACTTGGGAGAGCTCAAATTAAATTTTGATAAGAAATAAAGGTCAAACTTAGGAGAAAAGGGGAAAATTAAAGTGATGATAAGTTGTGCAGGTCACTTAAGAAGGGAAATCAAACTCCCTAGGAGAAATCGAACCACATGGACGAGGGAATGAGCAAGGGGGTCGAATTGGTGGAGTCCACAAGGAAGGTTGAGCAAAAATTATAAAAGGAAGGGAAGAGCCTCATTTTTGCATCTTCTTGGCATTTCATTTCAGAATTGGAGAGTTTGCTTGAATTGCTCATCCAAGTAACCAGTGTTGTTTAGCACAAGGAATTTCCAAGCGGAAATTCCAACTCTTCTTCAGGGGACTTCGAGTGCCACTCTAAGAGAGATGTTGTGGGCAAATTTTGGTATCTTGTCTGGGATTTGGCAATGTTTCTTCAGCATGTGCAAGATTCTGGAGGATGCAGTCGAGGATTTCGTTGGTGTTTGAGGAGCTAGCATTTGTTGTCTTCCAGGTTAGCTATTTTGGGGAAATTTTCCTTTGAGGAGGAAGAGTTGTTTGTGGGAAATTTCTAGGCTGAAAGTGTTGGAGATTTGTGGGCCAAAAATTCTCTTCTTTGTGCCTGCGCTGGGGTTTACTAGTGATCTGAAATGAAGATCTTAGATTACTTTTAAGGTATTATAGACTCATGTGCATGGATTTGCCTATATTACTTAGTGCAATGGATCGATAAGATTGCGAATAATACAGACAATTGAGCAGTTAGATAAACATAATAGACAACACACATAACACATCAAATTTAATATGGAGTTCACCCAAAACTCCTAGGCTACATCTCCTGTTCCAGCCTTCAGTGGTGACCTCTCTATTATGTCTTCAAGAGCAGAGTTTTACAAAATGTGAGCTCAATTTGAGTCTCACACAACGGATACAAAACAACAAGGCTTTACTCGGATCCCCCAAGTCTTTCTCAGTACACAGACTCTCCTCATTGACTCTCTGTCTCTGTTTTCTCTCTGTCTCAACACTGCTTGTTCTTGTTTCTGGTAGTCTATGGCTTTAAAGCCAATCGGCATTGTTTGTTCGTTTCTCCTTCTCAGCTCTCTGGATTCCTGGCCTCTATCCGCTCAGATCCCCTTCTGAGCGTTAGCAATCATTGTTAAACGCCTTCAGGGATGGTGGCCACCTGTTATGTAACGGAATGGATCATGGGGCCTTTGAAATTCCCAGAAACTGCGTTCTCTATTTATATAGCGAAACACACTAAAAACTGTGAAAATCCGCCAAACTGTTGCTTATCGGATTTGAATTATTATAGATTCCATCTTATAACCCCTATCGGGTCCGCCTTTATATTGGTTATCGCATCTCCACCATTGATCTGAGAGATCTTGATCCAACGACTGAGGTTCATTTTGGGCGGCTCATGCGCACGGGAGTTAACCGCCCCAAAAGGGTGGTTTTCTCTCTACAGGGCTTGGACACGTGGCAACTAGTGTATGGGCTCGGGTGGAGCGCAGCCAAAACCACTTACCGCCTACGGCCCGCCCGAAATCCCGCTTGTTTCGTTATTTCCCTTTGTATTGAAAAATACATTAAACATTGAAAAATCCGCAAAATGGTTGTATGGTGGACTTGAAATGTTATACATATGCATTCATAATCCCGTCGAGTCTAGATATATATATTGCAAGTCGAGTAGGTATCGGCCCCCCCACTCCGTGGTGTTGCTCCGATGCGATCGTAATCGCATATCGCATAGACCCCCGGGTCGTTTTTAAGCGCTCCTCTGTAATTGCCGATCGTGATATTGTGATTCAACTTGGGCCGTCGATCTGCGCGCTTGATCGACGGTCCTTGTTGACCCCGCTGATCGCTGTCGCATATTCCATGTGGTCTCCGCTGATAGCCTCCCTTTGCCACTACCGATTGCGATTTGCCGATCAGATCTAGACCGTTGATCAGCCAAATCCGAAAGCTCCTGTGCACTGCTCCGTTGACCTCCGATAGGCTTCATTTCACTGTTTTCTTTATGTTTTTGCCTTCCGATAGTGTTATCCGACTTTTCTAATAATTCTACTCATGCGATAGTTTTGATCTTTAGAAGACTTAGAGGGTTTTCTAGGATCCACTTGGATCACGCCTTCCCACCGAAAAAGCTTTTGGACCACCAAAAGTTGGTTTTCAAGCATCGATCAAGTGAGAATATAACTTCCTCACTAGTCCAATTTCCATCGCTGCTTGGTTTTGAACCCTTGAGTCCAATTCTGAGGTACTCAATATCCCCTCTACGCATAGTTCTCACCTTCCTATCCAGAACTGTATCTTCCTACAACTCATTGAGATATTCAAGCAACAGATCATCAATAGAAGGTAATTGACTTTGCTCTTCGGGATCTTCAATTAAAGAAGGTTCAAACAGTCTTAAATTTTATGCATTAACCACTAAATAGATGTGCATGTAAGTTGGAAAATCAAGGCGAAAAGCGTTCTCACCAATTTTCTCAAGTATCTTGAAAGGCCCATACCTTATTGGCTTCAACTTCTTCCCTTCACCTTGCATTCTGTCTTTTCTGATGTACAGCCAGACTTGATCACCAACTTGGAAGCTATGTTCAATTCGATGCTTATCATGCCTTGCCTTGTACCTAGCCTGGCTTCTCTCCAGCTGTTCCTGCACTGCCTGGTGAATTTCTTGGATCTGTTCAATGAACTTGGTTGCTTTGTCCACATCACTATGTCCATCAACTACTATGTCTTTTCCAAAGACAAAATCCAAGGAAAACTTTGTTGTAAAACCAAAACAAGTCTCAAAAGAAGATCTTTGTGTAGAAGAGTGTTTAGCACGGTTGTAAGCATGTTGCACATAACACAAATGTTCATCCCAAACCTTGGGATGTTTGCTGCAATAACCCCTGAGCAACTGGATCACTGTCCTGTTGACCACCTCTGTTTGGCCATCTGTTTGTGGATGAAACGGTTTGCTCTTCTTTAGTCTGGTGTCCATCAACTCCCACAGACTTGACCAAAACTTCCCAACAAATTGGGAATCTTGATTAGATACAATGGAAGTGGGTAACCCAAAATGAAATCAGACATGCTGAAAGAACTTTGTTGTTTGTTCAGCTGTAAGCTGCTTGTTACAAGGTATTAAAATACACATTTTGCTGAACCTGTCCACAATAACATATAAATAGTCATGACCTTTTCT
>APFE031267163.1:19260-68674 GCA_000404065.3 Pinus taeda | reverse complement strand
TTTGCAGCAGCTCGACAAGTATTTTCTCCATAGCAGGTGGAAGGGGTCTCGTCATCATCATCAGATCAGCGAGTGTTATCTCCACACCAGGTGGAAGGGGCCTCGTTGCCGACAGCAGCACAGGTAGCTGAGAGGGGAAAGCAGCCCATGATTGAGGAGAGAGTGTCAGGTGATCCAGTTATTGATCTTGACGTCGGTTCTCCTAGCACAGAGCTCAAGGATATCATCCGAGAGAAAAGCACCGAGATTCATTTGCTGCAAACACAATTATTGATGGCAAAATGGATAATCAAATATTTAGAGCAACGAAACAAACAGCTTGAGGATGAGAAAGAGTTGGATGAGCTATGGAGGATTTGAAGTGATCGAGTCATCAACCGTAGGAGGCCCGGTGACTTGCTACCCAAGGAGAGGGAATCCATGCTTATCCGGGTAAATACACACTTAGAGAGGCTGTTGGCTAAGGCCAATCGAAACAACAAATTGTTAAGGAACATGAAAAACCATTATCGGGCAAGGATGCATGTTTGCAAGGCGAAGATGAAAATGTTCCAAAGAAGGTTATCCGAGGTCCGCAAGAGGAAGAAGAAGACCAACCCGCTCCGTATCTTGGCTGAGGCCTCTCTCACTCACCATGATAATCATTATCTTCCTCCTAGCAGCAAACCTAAGAAATTTTGAGAGTTTTGAGGCATTTTTGGCATTTTTGAGAATTTTACAGGTTTTGGCCATTTGAGTGGTCTCACCCCGTGCACGACCAGTCATGAGGACAGCTCGGAACGGGGAAAACTCTACATTTTTGGAATTGTCATGCAAAAATACACTTTCCTATGGATGGGTTTCAGATTTTATGAAGATTTGGGCTTCCAAAAGATCAACATACATGCAAATTTTGACTTTCTGCCCCTTTTTTGAGTTGTAGAAAGCTGCCTTGGGAGAAATGACTTTTGAGGGGTCAAATCAACTCCAAATTCAGAAATTCCAGTGGGGTTGGAAAGTAGACTCACAAACATTTCCAATGAGCTATCTTGCACCTGATTTGGACACCGGGAAGGCCCTCAAACAGAGCTGTCAATGCGCGCAACCAGTCAAAGTGAGGGGCGCGACCACTCAGGGAAATTTCACTGTTTTGACCAGTTCGGCCAGCAAAACACTGTTTTTACTTTGGTTGACTTTTGAGGCATGCAAATGATGGATTTTTGTGTAATTTTCATGGCACTTAAATACTTTTACTCTCCTTGAACACTTCTAGAAGTTTCCTTGATGTAAATGGTAAATATTTAATGCATGGATAGGTTTCCTAAGTTTTAGAGGCAAGTTGTTTTGACTGCCTATTATCTAGTGATTAGTTTAGAATTAGTTGAAACAGCTCCTAGGAAGCTGAGCTCGACCCCTAGAGGTGGGGAAAGGAGTTAGATCTTCTATATTATGCCTTCTCTTACTCATTTTCATGGTTGGACTCTAGAGGGAGAAACTCTATTGTATATTTTACTTGTATCTCTGCAATTTGAGGAAAAGGAAGGCCAGGGTTTTGCAGACTTCATTGTGGATTCTTGTGGATTATTGTGTTGATGGTGTGTTTCCTACTTGTCATTTTAAGTGTGTTTATGTGTTCCATCTCTTATTCTCTTGCTGCTAATTAAACAAAAGAAGTGATAAAGTTTGAATTCATGCATGCCATGCTCAGCTTTCAATTTTGTTTAATATTTATGTTTTCCACTGTCTAGAGAGGATTCAAATTCATTGTTTGCCCTCTTTAGCTTCTCTTATTTCCTCCTTGATCACCCATATCAGCTAAATGCATCAGCACAAACTCCTACCTTGCCCCAAAGAACCACCTGCAAAAACTGAGCTCAATCCCCGCACCCTGAATTGCACTCCCTCCAATTGCCACCAAAAACCCCAAAAACTTTAAATCAACCCTCCTTATCAGTTTACTAGCCTAAAATCAGTGTTTTTAATTGGTCAACTCAACCCTATTGAAAAATCCACCGAGTTTGACCCGAGAGAGCCTTCTCATACCTCGTAGGGCTAGCTACGAGGTGAAATGGTTTGATGTAGCTTTGAGGTTTATCTATCTCAGCCTAGGTGAAATCTCAAGTGCTAACACAAGTAAGGACTTCCTAAAACAATACCACATGTATCCAAGGGAATTATATCTAACTCAACCTCATCCACAAACGTTGACCCAATAGTGAACCTAAGTTTACATTGTCTAGTCACTTGTAGCTTTGCTTTATCACATACCCAACCTAATGGATATGGCCTCTTGTGAGGTGTGGTTAGTAATCCCAACTTCTTTACAATTGCTTCAGAAATCAAGTTTACTTGTGATCCACTATCAAATAAAGTATCAATCTTTTGATGCTTGGAAATAACTCTAATATGAAAAATCTCATGTCGCTTCCTCTCGTTTTCTTCATTGTCAATAGTTTGTGCATAATTACTAGTAGATGCTTCAGAATTTTTACCTTTTATAACTGTGGTTGTGACTACTATTTCATCACCTGAGTCTAACCCAAAATCTTTCTAAATAGCAGCAACAGTCTTCTTCTTCTTGCCATCAAACTTCTTAGGTTTCAGCTCCAGATGCAAAGACCGGCAATGTTCATCATCATGTCCATCCTTCTTGTAGTGAGTGCATGAAGGTTTGCCTTTCTGTATAGTGTTTTCCTTCCTCTCTTTCCATTTCACCTTCCTTTTTTCCTTATTCTTGCTTGCAGTGGGTTTTGATGATCCCCCAATCTCTAGGTTCACATTCTTACCTCTAGCCTCTAGATGTGTAGCCTAAACGGATGCCACATCTATGCTAGTAGGGTTAAACATGAGAATGGTGTGCCTCAAATAGCTATGCAGACCACCTATATACCTCCACAAAGTTTCAGGTGAGTCTAGAGAAATGCCTCGAATTAAAGCTCTTTTTCTAAATTCCTGGGTATAGCTTTGTACACTTTGTCCCTTTAATTGGCGAAGAGTTTGCCAACTCATCATTGCTTGCCACATATAAGCTAGTGGATAGAATTTTTTTTTAATGGCAAAAACAAATTCACTTCAAGTAGAAAGAATTTTACCATGCTTCTTCAAATCAGCTTTTGTCCTGCCTTCACACCACACTAGCGCAGTTCCTCCAAGGCGAAGGCTGGCCAGCTGAATCTTTCTCCTTTCTGAATCAATGTTTTGCACCCTACAATATACATCAATCTATCTAATCTAGTTATCTAGCTTTCCTGCATTTAATTCTCCATCATAGACACCCAAATCAAACTTTACATCTAATTTAATCAAAGATGTTTTCTTCTTTTTATTTTCAGGGCTAGAAGGAGGTGTTGATGGAGGAGGCTCTTCCCCTTTCCCTTTGCCTTCTAAATGGGCAACTAGAAGAGGTTCCTCTACTCCTTTTCCTTATTCAGGTGTTGAGGTGCTTTCACCTCGAACCTTCTTAAATTCCCAATACATATCTTCTACCATGGCTTTCATGGTCATGAAACTATCCATAAACTGAGATTTTGATTCCAATGGGACTTGTTCTGTCATTTTCCTCCTAGGATAGACTCTTCCAATTTCCGGGTTAGCCTCTACCAGTTCTCCTTCTCCTAATTTGAGCTTTGACCTAGTTAGCATTCAACAATCCAGCACAATCTTGTCTAACCTTAGCAAACCTAAAGCTTTGATACCAATTGATCTGAAAATGAAGATCTTAGATTACTTTTAAGGTATTACAGATTTATGTGCATGGATTTGTCTATAGTACTTAGTGCAATGGATCATAAGATTGTGAATAATATAGACAATGAGCAGTTAGATAAACATAATAGACAAACATGCATAAACACAACAAATTTAATATGGAGTTCACCCAAAACTCTTGGGCTACGTCTCCTAGACTAGCCTTTAGTGGTGGCCTCTCTATTATGTCTTCGAGAGCAGAGTTTTACAAAGTGTGAGCTCAATTTGAGTCTCAACACAACAGATGAAAACAACAGGACTTTTTCTTGAATCCCTCAAGCCTCTCTAAGTACGCAAACTCTTTCTTTCACTCTTTGTCTTTGTTTTTTTTTTCTCTCTGTCTCAATATTGCCCCTCTGTCTCTGTCTTTCTATGGCTTTAAAGCCAATCGGCACTACCTATTCATTTACTCTTCTCGATCTCTTTGGCTCCCAGCCTCTTTTTTCTCGAATTCTCTTCTGAGCATTAGCACTCATGGCATAATGTCTTCAGGAAAGGTGGCCACCTGTTTTTCAACAGAAGGGACCATCGGGCCTTTGAAATAGTGTTCTTTTTTTACACAGAGAAATACATTAAAATCTCGAGAAAAATTGCCAAGCAGTCGTTTATTGGACTTCAAATATCCTTAAATCCGCTTTATACTCCTATCGGGTCCGCTTTTAATTTCTATCACAAGTCGCAATGCCCTTGTGCCGTGTTTCCCTTTGTATTTATAAAAATACATTAAAAACATTGAAAACCCAGTGGAGGACCTTATGGCGGACTTCAAACAATTATGCATCGACATTTTCATACCCTTTCAGGTCTGGTTTCATTACATCAATATATATGTACATATCCCCACTCCATTGTACTACTCCAACGTGATATTGCGATGCGACTTATCACAATTGCATATTGCATAAGCCCCGGGCCATTGGTAAGCGCTCACATGTGTTTCTCCAACACGATATTACGAGTTAACCCGAGTCGTCGATCTGTGCACTTGATCAACAGTCCTCGTTGACCATGCTGATCGTTGTCGTAATATTTATGTGACCGCCTCAAATAGCCTCTGATAGCCTTTGACAATTTGCGATATGCCGATTGGATCTGGACCATTGATCGGCCAGATCTGATGGCTCCTGTGCATTGTTCCCTTTGACCATTAATAAACCTGTTTTCCACTATTTCTTCATATTTTTGGGTTCCGGTAGTGTTTTCCACCATTTTGTGAAGGTTTTCTTTTGCGATAGTTTTGATCTTTTAGCAGATTTTGAAGACTTAGAGGGTTTTGGATCCATTTTGGATCATGTGTCAAATTACGGACAGGCCATCATAGAGGGATGAGATTCCTTTGAATCCACAGATGACGTTGCAACCCTTTGAGAAATGGGAAATAGATTTTGTGGGACCCATTCAGCCCCAAGGAAAGATGGGAGCAAGATACATTATCACTGCGACAGAGTATTTGACTCGTTGGGTGGAGGCACAGCCTGTGAAGGATTGCATAGGCATGACTGCTGCAAATTTCCTCTTTGAACATGTACTAACTTGATGAGTGATCATGGTATGCACCTTTTGAATGAGACGATTAGTGCACTAATGGAGGAATTTCAGGTATATCACCAGAAGAGCACACCTTATCACCTGCAAGCTAAAGGGACAGTGGAAGCATTCAATAAAGTGCTAGAGAACACATTGACTAGGGTTTGCAATGCTCAGCGAAGTGAACAAGACCTACGCATAGCTGTAGTATTATGGCCTTATCGGACAACATGCAAGAAGCTGACTGGACAAACTCCCTTTAGGCTTGTATATGGTGTTGAAGTGGTAATGCCTATGGAGTATATTGTGACTACTCTGTGCATAGCGGCACTCACAGGTATAAAGGATCATGGAGCCATGGAGAAATGGCTCGCACAACAGGATGAGCTTGAGGAAGAAATATTTATAGCTGGATTTCACCAACAGGTCCAAAAGCAGTGTGAAAAAGCATGGCATGATCGGCTTATTAAGTTGTGCACCTTTAAGGTAAACGTCTTAGTTTTGTTATATGAGAGAAAGTTTGATCAATTTCCAAGGAAATTCTGAATGCACTGGTTAGGGCCCTACGTCATTAATGAGATTACCGACCAAGGAGTGGAACAGCTAGTCAAGTTGAATGGAGATCCCTTCCCAGGAAAGGTGAATGGAAGTCGGTTGAAACCATACACTGGCAGTCCAACCACGTGACTAAATAAAGGTAGCATAGTCTTAGCACTCTAGGCAGCTGAAAGGAGGCGCGGGACTATAAAATACACTTCCCAGGCTGAGAAGATGCGTGATTGGAGGATTGTGTGAAGCAAGGAAGTGTCACAGGGTTCATGACAATGCGAAGGGGGCTATGTTACCTAGGGAGAAATCACGTAGGTTGATCGGAAAGTGACTGTTAAAGTCATTGTTCATGATTTGACAATAGAAATGCGGCCAAATGGAGCAGGCGGCCACATTTAAGACGAAATTTATGGATCAGATCCTTGAAGATATGCCGCCAATCCGGCATTAATGAACCGAATTTGGGGTGAATGGTCAGATTTGAATTCAAAATGACCTATAAATTACAAGTGGTTGTCCAACGAAAAACACTTGGCATTTTGAGAATTGAGTTGTTGAGCTCTCAGGCACTCATGAACCGAGAATTCTTCAAGGCTTTGAAAGAGACCCTAGTATTTGCAAACTTACTGGAGACATCACAAGCATTGTTGGAAAGTGTTATGTCAACAACCATAGAAGCCATAGATACTGAAGTAAAGGAGTCGGTGCCGGAAGTTGAGATGGAGGCAGAAGTATCTACTCCAGAGGTTGCCAAGTACTAGCCGAAGTGCCTAAATCATCGAGGGTGGTGAGACCAAAGCTGACCCCAACCAAGGAGACTGCCAAGGATAAAAAGGGCAAGCAGCTTGCCATACTACTGTGTGCATCACCAAGGAGAAACCCACTGAAGACCACCACACAGGAGAAGGGAAAAGCTATAAATTTGGATCCGGAAGAGGAGGAAATCGAAGACATCCTGATGGATGATGAGGATGTGGGTGTTGTAGTAGACCCTATCACTCGGTTGCCTGAGTATGTCCCTCTGTGCAAGCCCAAGACCAAGGTGCCAAAGGACATCGATGAGAGCAAGACCCCCCTGAAAACCCCTCTGCTGCTGGATGATATTTTTTTCGATGGACCGCGCTTGGCGCAGGTGCTGTTGCTAAAACTTGAGGAATGGGACTTGGCTGGTCACAAGAAGTTCCCACACCTGGTGACTTGCTGCATCATTGATATGAATACTGGAATGACCACATTGGAGCCACGGAGGTGGCTCAGAGGAGTAGACAAGGTATGGTTGCTCAACTAGTTTTAGGTGCCACACTACAACCACATCCTAGTGACAGTATTGGTCATCAAGCAGTTGTTGTGCTTGGTGCATGATGGGTGTCTGTGGCTGGAGGAGCCAATACCCATCATATATAGATTGATTCATAGGATAACATGATTGCCATATACAGGAGAGAATCTGGCCATGATTTTTGGCAGAAAAGGTGGTGAGCAGACCCTCGCAGAGTCTATGAAGGAAAATTTTAAACTGGTGAAGAAGCCACAATGATATGCTATATCTAGCATCTGCGACCCTACTATGAAGGTAGACACACAGATCTTAGCAAGGAAAGTGATGAGGAAGTGTCGCGTCGATGAGGAGGTGGCGCCTGTCATCACGCTAGCAGCACAATGTGTTGAGGAAGTCCAGTTCAACTGGTCCAACTACCTTTGTGGTGAGTTTCTTGTGAACTACCGTGAAGCGGAGGAGCTCAGCAAGATGTTCCACTACGTGTGGCTCTTGCTGTCAATTGTGCTGGTAGCGTGAGAGCTGCCAGAGGACAGCTAGTTCCCTTCAGTCATGCCAGACCTCCCAAAAGCAGTGAAGTACGCTTCGCTATGGGTGACAAAGGATGCGCAGTGAGTCAAGGACAATAACATATTCTGGATCTTGATGAAGATGAACATCTACATGGCCATCAATCGCAAACCGCGATTTTCACCTACGGTGTACACCAAACTGCAGGGCTACACAGAATCTAAAGCAAACTTCCATCATCTGCAGAAGGACCCTGTGCAAAAATGGTACGACTTGCCTTATCTAGCAATGGATAACGCCATTGATGTAGTACTTGATCAATGGTCGGCAGAGTGGCACTCTACAACAAACTTGGTGGTGGGAGGAAGCAAGTCCGCCACGTAGAAAAGGAAGGAGGAGGCCAAACTTAAGATAACACAGCTGGCCAAAAATAGGAAAAAGGAGGATGTTGGTAAGGCCCAGGTGGAGCGTAAGGCCCCATAGCAGACAACAAAGTAGATAGGTGGGATAGAGTGAGGCTTTGAAAAATGCGTGAGGTTGCCTTCACTTGAGACAGAGGAAGAGACAGACAAGCAGCATGGCATGGGCCCATAGGAGATGTCCACTCACATCAAGTGCCCAAGGGATCCAGATAAATGAGGGTCCAGGAAGAAATCAAAGGCGACCAAGACATCACTGGACCCTATTACGCCAAGAGAGGGCGAATTGCATGATATCGGTGACACAATGAGGGATATCACCACGGAGGCCCTACAAAAATTTGAGCAGAAGCAATAGATCATCTTGGGGGCTATCCAGACAGGGTTGCAGGATCTGTAGACCTGCGCGTCACAGGATGGCACGATGTCTACTAGCCTGGCTATCAACACTTTAGAGGCTACTGAGATGCTATGCGCGAAGGCCTCCAGTGTGATCATGTTTCCTGATGGAGCACTGACCATAGAGAATGAAGCTGACAGGCCCGCTGTCAACACCCTAAAGGGAGTTGGGTTGAATCTGGCAGTGCTCCCGCATGAAGCACTCTACCTCTTGCAGGATGGAGAGATTTCAGAACTGAGGGCCTATGAGCACCGTGCCCTCTAGGTGATCAATGAACAGTAGATCAACGACGAGCAGATGGCATTATAGTGAGATTCTTCCATCGCCATTGAGACTAATGTGACCTATCAGAGTAAGCACGTTATGTGGGTTGTTGAGGAGGCATGTCGAATGGTCCTAGAGTTGGCCATTCCGAAAGAAGAGCCAGTCGAGATGTGCATCTGCAAGCTGGCCACAGGGGTGCGTGACACTCGTATTGAGATGGCATGGGTTCAGTTGCATTTGAACCTGCAAATCATGGAATTACAGTTGAACCTTCAACTTCGCCAGAAGTTAAGGAGCAGTGGGCAACTGCTGTAACAGAAGAAGTAGTAGTAGTGTATAGTGCAGTAGCAGACTACATGCAACTTTTTGAACAGTCGTTTGAGGTCTTAACAAGCTTACAGGAGGACCCCAATGTCCAGCGATTAGAGATGGAAGCACGCGAGCTACAATAGTGCTATGATGAGGTTAAGGGCACAACGTGAACCATCGTGCTGACACAAAGACTAGCAAAGCTGCAAGAGGCCAAGCAACTGAAGGAACAGGTGGATGCGGCATTGCATAAGGAAGTAGTGTTGAAGGCAGGACTGAAGCCCTGGCTCAATGAGGCTTACATGGTGACAGGATCTATCGAAGGGAAGCTTGCAACTCTGCAAGTGACACAGCAAAATCTTCATGATGACAACTCGAGAGCAGTGACTGAGTAGATGGTAGAAGACGCAAAGTAGGTAGCCGCACAGTGCACAGCTGAGGTTGTGGTCATACGAGTTGAACTAGAAGGTCTTCATGCAAAGATCACCTCACATGCCGAGTGACTCAAGGGCGAGTCATGATGTTTGTGTTGGGGGCCTGTTGGGAAAAGGATATCCCAAGGATAGTTTTGGGGCTAAAAGCCCATGTTTTGAGTCAAATTTTGTTATAAAATAATAAAGTCTCTACATTTTGTGGTTATGGAGCGCGAAGGTGTCATAAGTCATAAATGGTTGTCCACCCTTATTTTTGTAAAGTAAATTCGGTTGTAAAAGATCTACCCATGGTCCACAAACCATGGGATTGCATAAAAAGAGCTAATCTCTAAGTAGTTAGAGAGTCATGGATAGTCTTAATAGTTTAGATAAGTCTTAGATAGTCATAGATCTGAAGTAAGAAGTCTAAGTTTCGAGTTGTAGCGTAGGTAGAGGCTTTGTAGCTGAGTGCACAGAGGCCTAGGGTGGAAGTCCGCAGCTAAGTACGTGGACCCCTGTAGCTGTGTGCGCGGGGTGGATAGAGTCTATAATCACTTGAAGATATCAATAAAGAGAAGTATTATGCAATTCTTATGTCTTTGTTTCAGATAATTCATCTTGTTGTATTGTGTATGAATTTCATTTATAATGCTTATATGATGCACGAATGTATGTAATTACATTGGCTAAGTGAATGAAATAAGAACATCTGTTTACATGGTCTAACTCAGATTGTTTAATAAGATAAGTAAGAAACTTAGACTAGTTTGGGAATCTGCATGGTACGCTACCCTAGTAGCACGAAAGTACCTGAGTGGTAGGTGAGGGAAGCGCGAAGGTCAATCGTACCCTTTCGCAGAGGTACTAAAGGGAGGAATAGAGGGATAGTCTAACAAAGCCCTAGAACTAAGTAACCTACGTGAAGGTAGGAATAGCAAGAATAAACTGACATCATGACCATCTCAAGGTGCAAAAACTTGGTTCCAGCATCCCCCCATACCGCTTCGGGTGAGACTTCATTCCACGCTCCACGAGCTGATGCCAAAAGGGCCAATAGTGTAGGGATTTGTTTGGCTAACTAACGTTGAACCTGGGTTAGGCCCCCTTAAGCCAAAAGGATGTATCATCAGGAAAAAAAATTTCCCGATTTTGGAAATGAGCTTACTGCATTGTTTTGCAGTAACGAAGGAGATGGCATTAGGTGATGCTACCTTCAGTATCCTGTACAACTTATTTCCCAAAGTAACAATAACAACATGAGGCCTTGAATCATGTACAACATGTCACTTCTATAGGTATGGTTGGCCTAATAATACATCAAAAACATCAAGAGGAGCAACGTCACACAATACCTCATCCATGAAGGGCTTGATGTTGTATTGAAGGTGACACTACTAGCTCACACAAAGATCCCATCCTTGGTGAAGCCATGCGATGGTGTACGGTTGTGGATGTGTTGTGGTCAACAAGCCCAGCCGCTTCACGACCTCTATTGAAATGAGGTTCTTTTGGCTCCCATTGTTGATAATGAACTATAGCGGGGAGCCCTTTACCCACATCTAAGAGTGGAAGAGGCGTTGCTCCTCCTCTGGATCTTTGGGTTCCTCCTTCTGGATATTTGAGGTGGAAATGGTGACATTGGGCTCCGCATTGATAATCTGCTTCCCTTGGTCATTCCCCTTATCAATTTATGACTCAGAGTTTGAACATGCATCTGATTCTGAATACTTTACCTTGGCCAGCAGTGACTGTTTGGCTCGACACTCACTTGTGTTGTGAGTGGAGCTCTTATGGAACTCACACCACTTTCCTATGTCCTTCTTTGGCTTCGTGATGTTGTTCTTTGCTTGTGGTTTTTGCGGTTTGTCCTGAGCCACATTGTCTTGGCTTTGTCCTTTGTTCAGTGGTTTGGGGGCACCTTTCCCTTGCTTCAAATTTACAAATCCAAAGTCTCACTTCTTCTGTTTAAACTTCTGCTCAATCTTGACAGTGTATCGGTACATCATATTGAGTGAGGAGATGTCTAGGAACTCCATCTCATCCTATATGTACCTGTGTAGGTAGCCACGGTATTTGAGTACCAAATGCATCTCAAAATCCTTGATACCCAACTATGTGCGAAGGGTATGAAAAATATTGGTAAACTTCAGCACATCCTAGTCCCTTCCCTGTCGCAGCATGGTCCACTTTATGTATTCATCCTCATAGCTTTTGATAGGGTAGTACTGATCCTTGATGGCATTTCAGAATGAATTCCAAGTGGGTGCAGCTGAAAAAAGTGAGGCCGTACTTTCATCCTTCTACTCGCAGTAGGTTTCCCACCAGTCCTTGACATGGGGGGCGGCTTTGAGAAGAGCGAAAGTAATCTTTTCCCGACCGGAAAAATCATGAACAAAAAAATACCCTTCTAGTAGATTAAACCATTTATCTATAGCATCTACATCTATATAACCCTAAAATATGGGAATGTCAATGTTAACTTGTACCTTAAAGGGTGTGGCGCTTCCAGAGTAGTTACTGGAAGTAGATGTGTCACGCCTGGGTTGTCGATGAAGGATTTGGGTAAAGTTGTCCATCATCACGTTCCTTTGTCGCTAGAGGGCCTCTTTGAGTGAGATTTTGATAGGATCTCCTACCCCCTCATATTTCTTTTAATTCGCCATGGGAGGCTGTCATGATTTGCGAGGCTGGTCTTGCAAAGGTTTGACCAGTTCAAGCCCTAACTCCTTATATCCCGACCTCGTTGGGGACATGCAAAGAAAAAAACAGAGAAAGAGAAGATCGCTCTAATACCTCTAATCCAGATTTAAATAGGAACACAACAAATATAGAGATAACCATAAATACATAGATACAGCAGAAATAATACTTCATTTCATTAATGTAAAATACTGAAATATGCTTACAATGAGAAATGGAAATAAACTAGCTCAGGCGATGGTATCTTATCTCTAAGGAGAGATATGGTGGCTACATGCCTCTAAACTATCTTACAATGAGGCTCGAATGCCTATTTATTGTTGAGAAACAATGGAAAACCCTAAACATCCAAAACCCTAACCCTAGGAGATGAAGCACCAAACTATGGGCCCCGTTTTCGGTAAATTGGTACATCAACTTCTCGACATCGTAACTTTGGCATACAATCTCCGTTTGATGTGCACAATACCTCGTTAGAAATATCTATCCAAGGAATACAACTTTGGGAAGAGAAACATTGGTCCATGGACCCATGTTGCTCCTAGTTTTCCCAAAAAAATGTCATTTAGGGCCTCAAAATGACTATGAAAGTTCAAGACCCGAAAAACTGTCAAAAATAGTAAATTGTGCTACAAATAAGGAAACTAAAAAACTGAAAGAATAAATGGTGGGGGTCCAAGAGGAATTGGTGGGTGGCCACCAATATCTACTTAGATCAGCCATTCAAGTGGGTCTGCACGAGTTGCAGAGCCAGGCATCACAAGTGTAGACCAGTGTGTGTCGAAGTAGCGTGGCGTCAACCAGCTGAGCACCTAGGATAGTTGAAGCAGTGGAAATGGTTCACCCCTTGGACCCCTAGTTTATCGCGCTGCTAGATGGAGTGCTAACCACAAAAGCAGAAGATGATTGGGCCACTATCTGTGCCCTCCAGAAGGTCAGGCTAGACTTGGCCATGTTTCCAAGAGAATCCCTTCAAACCCTGCATTACGGTGTCATCGCAGAGCTTTGGGCTTGGGAACATCGAGCATTGAACGTCATTAGTGAGCAAAAGGTGAACAAACCCCAAATGTTTGGCGAGAATACTTCTACCATTGATCTCTTTAAGGCTATCACTATGAAGGATGAGCACACTACCAAGGTAGTGGTAGAGGCTTGCAAGTCTATCCGCGAGCTAGATATTCCTGAAGATGCGCCCGTGGACGAACGAATTCAAAAAATTGCTGTCGAAATGAGCAAAGCGAGATCAGAGCTAGGAAAGGTTCAATTGGAACTTAACCTTAAGATCACATAACTTGCATTGAGGGACCAGCCCTCAGTGCCGCCAGAGGTAAAAGGAGTATTGTGAGGCCGTTGTCAAATATGCAGTAGCCACTGTAGATATCATAGTGAAGGAGTGCACAACTCTCTTTGAGTAGGCACTCGAAGTGGTTACTAATTTGCAGGAAGATCCCACCTTGCAAAGGTTGGAAACGGAGGCCCAGGAGCTACAACAGAGATATGATGAAGTCAAAGCAATGGCGCACACTGTCACCCTTATGAAAAGGCTAGCAAAACTATAGGAGGCAAAGGTTCTAAAGGAGTAGGTGGATGCGGCGCAGCGCAAAGAGAGCTCCTCAAGGCCAAAATAGGGCCTTGGCTTGATGAAGCCTATACGCTCATAGCCACCATCAAAGGAAAATTATCTAGTCTGTAGGGAACACAACAAAAGGTACAGGCACATGGCGTAGGGCCAACGATGGAGCAGCTGGTCGAACAGATGAAGAAGGCAGCAACACAGTGCACCACCGAAGATGCAGTCATACAAGTGGAGTTGGGAGGTCTTCCTGATAAGAACTCTGCACCAACAGAGTGACTCAATGGCGAGTCACTAGATTTGTGTTGGGGGGTTGTTGGGAACGGGTCCCCTGGGGTCAATTTTGGGGTTAAAAGCCCAAGTTTTGGGGCTAAAGGCCCAAGTTTTGTATAAAGGAATGTAAAGTCTCTGTATTTTGTGGTCATGGAATGTGAATATTACAAGATTCAATAAAGAGTTTATGCCCTTCTTTTGTGTAAAAGCATGTCGGCATTAGAGATCTACCCATGGTTCATGGACCATGGGATTGTATAAAAAGGAGGTCATAGAGGAGTCTAAGATAGTTCAACTCATAGTTGATACTTGATGTCAAGGAATGTAATGGGTCTGTGAGAGCTAAGAGCAAAGATTCCTAGCATAAGAAGAGGCTCTTCAGCTAAGTGCACAAAGGTCTAGAGTGGAAGTCCACAGATGAGTGTGCAAACCCCTATAGTTGTGTGCATAGGGTAGTCAAAGTCTGTACTGGATATTGGAATCAATAATAAAGAGGAGTATTATGAAATTGCCTATGTATTTTACTTCTATTCATTTCATGCGATTATGTCATGTTGAATATTGGGTTTATGTTTTAATGCTACTCTGATGCGCGAATCTATATGTTTCTCTATTTTATATGAGTGCAAGTAGAGATATATGTTTATGTGAAGATAACCATAAATGCACATTAAAGTAACCAATAATTAATCAAATCTGGGTAGATACAGAAGTAAGAGTAATTACAGGGGTGCATAAGTGCCTGGTCTATCTATTTAGGGCCCACGAAGGATGATCGAAGGCTTTCGCGGAGGCTGTGAGGATGAATAAGATAATTACCTTGATAATCCCTAAAGGGATTATTGAGTTGCGTGAAGGAAGGATAGGGAAAATAACCGACATCACAACCATCTCAGGGTGCAAAAACATGGTTCCTTCATCCCGCCATAGTACTTCGGATGAGACTTCAGTTTGCACTCCATGGATTGATGTTGAAAGGGCTAGTAGTGTAGGAATTTGCTTGGGTGCTTAACGCTGAACCTAGGTCAGGGCCCATCAAGCCAACAATGTTTAACCTATTTGGAAGTGAAGTCAGTTGGATGAGCAAGAGATAGTCAGTAGTGGAACTTTCAACTACATAGGAAGAATACATGGAAGCCACTCGTGTAGGAAAGGAAGCGGTTTGGTTGCAGATATTTTGTTCAAGTATGGGGTTACTATAGAAAGCTATAAGGATAGACTGTGACATCCAAAGTGAGTTTTGTTGGCAAGAACCCTTCTTATCATTCAAAGACAAAGAACATTGATGTTCAGTGTCACTTTTTGAGGGATATGGTTGAGGACAAAATGGTGTTGTTGGTAAAGGTGTACACTTTGAAGAATGTTGCATATGCATTGACAAAGTCTGTGAGCACTAAGAAGTTTTCTTGGTGTAGAGAAACAATGGGCGTTTCAGGGTTGGACCAATGACTAAGCTCTCCTGTGACCCATGTGTGGAAATAAAACAACAAGTGGGAAAATGCTAGTTGTGTGTTATATTCTTTCTATGGCAACACCTTGAGAAAAAAAATCAACCCTATATTAGGTGGGTGGGCCTACCTATGGTTTGGTGCATGGGTTTCACACATGTTATTGCGCATGATGGTTTTTTACCCATGGTATCTTGTAGATTCGTTCAAGGGAACTATGGTTATGCTCTAATCCAGGGTTAATGGATTAGGGTTTCTGAATGCTTTGGCATTTATATATGTGTATTGTAACATTGAAAGGAACATAATGAAAAATCAATCTAGTAGTCCTGGTTTTGGGATATAGGGGAAATTATCTGTGTATTTTTTTTGTATTTATTGCCATTGTATATTTTCTGTTTCTAAGGATTCGTTTGCAGGTAATTTTTGTACAGGGTTAAAACCTACAGTTATCAACTAAATGTTCTTCTATAAAACTTCAATTTGATAAGAAATCATAGGTGAGTTAAATTTGAAACAAACTTGGAATGGTTGATATTAAATTCCTAAAGAGAATAGCTACAATGAAATTAAATATCATGTAATAAATGATTGTGTTGCTTAAGTGAAGTTAATTCAAAACAAGTGCACTCTATACTACTATCGCACTGCATAAAAAATTATCCAATGGCCTCCAGTACATTTAAAGAGTTTATATCAAACATAATTGAATAAATCACAAATTACCCAAGAAGTTGGCTACACCATAATGAGTTCTAGGTGACATGTTGCCATGAGTTATTTTCTTGCAATGGTAGTAGTGGTCTGACAATTAAAACATGGAAAGGTTAGGGATTTTCCACTACTATGAAAGAATTGAGACAAATGAAATTTCCAACCCTTGCATTGTTGATTAAATGTGCTTACATAGAAAATTAATTTTCTCTCTCAAACAAGTCGACCCATTTTCTGAAAGCAAGAAAAAAGTTGAAAAGGCCAAAAATTTTGAATGTACACCTAGAATTTTTCATTTTTCCTCTTTATTAGTGCATTTTGTCTTTTCTTCTAGGTCGACTATGCTCTTTCTATACTAACTAATTTTTCACTAGCTAATTTGTTCTTTCCCTCCTAACTATTGGTCAAAAGACATTTCCCACTATTTGATTGGATTCTACTTTACTTCATATTGCTTTTACTCATATTGGAATTCCTAGCATGGATTTAATGAGAATAAAGTTGGAAATATTCCCTTTTTAGATTGATAAAGTAGTTCATTGAATCTAATTTATTTGGATGAGAAATTGGCCTTATTCCTTGTCTATTCTAGGAAAAAAAGACACGACCCAAAATCCCCAAGACGACATATATATTAAATGTCAAATGAAATGATGGAATGGGTTATCCTATTCCATTGGGATTTTTTTTCAAATCCCATCTATAGGTCCAATCATGTTTCCATGCCTCCATCATATAAAGTAATTGAACTTAACTGCACATAAGAATATGCAATATGAATATGTGAACATGTATTGGGATGAATGTAATCTTATGGATGAAGTAAATTTGTAGTTGTATTAATCTACAATTGAAACATTTGCAATGGAAGCCTTTCTCAAGCTTCTTTGCATCATCTTCAAACCTCGATTTCATCAAACAAGTTCAATGTTTTGCATCATCTCTCTTTTCACCATTTGGTTCACCCCTTGTTGATTCTTCATTTGTAGTATGAAAACTTGGTGTTACTATATCATTTTACATGTTCAATCTAATGTTTGGATATAGAAGAGTATTCAGCTCCATTTTCCAACTTCATTTTGACAAATCACAATTGTTTCCTTTGCTCCTTTATCCCTTCCATTAAAATAGGGGAAACTAGAAGATGAAGAGAAAGTTTTATTGTTGGTGAAATATGATTGGAAAAAGTTGATCCTAAATTCCTCAATTTTGTAGAGGGTAGTCTATAAATATAGCTTTATTCACTTACCCTTAGCAAGAAATAACACTCTTCATTTATTATCCTCATTTGGAACATGCTTCTCTATACTTTGAAAATCTTCCTTACACATTCTAGTAGGAACTCCCTATGCAATTGAGTTTGTGTTCTTGTAAAGACACTCCACCACATGATTGAATTTTCATGAATATGATATCATGGACACTAAAACAAGGGTGAATTATACCAACACAAAGAGTAGTCATCACACGATCAAATTTGCGATCAAAATATTAGGCCTTTTCTTATTTACAAACAACAAATATGCCCAAATTTCCAGGATAATACAACAATTTGAGCTTCAAGAACGAGGAAATAAGTTTAAAATAGAAGAAATCATTAAATTTGTTTATTGTTATAACATAAAAAATTAGGCCTCAGTCATGAATTAGAGCCATCAGTCTAATTGTCCTCACACCATACAAAATTCCCCTTAAAAAAAGAATGTATTAGACCTGATTGTATGAAAGGAGAAAATCACAAGCTTAAATGAAGTAGGATTACCACAACTATGTAAGAAAATAATAGCATTACTGCATGATACATGACCAAATTGGCCCATTCATGCCTTAATCATTTAGCATCATTGGAATATTTACATTTCTTAGAATATTTGCAACTTCAAGATTCAAATTGTTCAAAACTTCATTTTTCCAAAATACAATGCCTTCTTCTAAAACTGGTCATGAAACTTTAGCACCTCCAACAATAATAATAAAGTTTTTTTCCCACCAAGTTATATCATGACAACAACATGTCTTGTAAGACTTGAAACTGTATTTATGTTTAATATATACATCACAAAAAACTCGATGTATCGTGCATAAAAGATTTAGGTGCATCCTTTCTTGTACCTAGGCAATTGATCCCTTGCTAGATAATGTGTATGATGTTTACTATTACCTATGCCCTTCTTTTCAAGGCCAAAATGGACTTCAAATGATTAGAAATATCCTTTTGCAAGTGTGTGTTCTTTCTCTTCAACTCATGCATGTTTTTTCCAAAATAATAATGAAACCTTCAAGGAATGAGATCAAATAGGCATCTTAGCTCAATTGATTAATAAAAGTAGAAAATATATTTTTCTTATCTTATTTAGTCAATGGAAACATTAAAGAAAATTTACTTTTATTTTCTCATCCATTGAATGGAAACATCTCACTTTTCACTAGCTTTACTTGTCACCACCTTTAGCAAAATCTCCCAACTCCCATTAAATTTACTTTTATTTTCTCATCCATTGAATGGAAACATCTCACTTTTCACTAGCTTTACTTGTCACCACCTTTAGCAAAATCTCCCAACTCCCATTAAACTAATTTGACCCCCTTTCAACCCCCTTTCATGATTCCACTAAACATTTCATAGGGTGGAATTTACCTCTCTTCAAATTTCTTTAACCCACCATCTCTTTGTTTTAGATGCAACCCCTACAAAGAGAGAGAGAGATAGTTGTGCAGAAGGATTGCTTGTAGATTAATTAGAAACAAATAGGATTACCCAAAAGAATCAAATTCCTTAAGAATAAATGTTTGCAATTGCCTATATTCAAGTCATTATCACCATTGGCTTTGGATGGAGTAAAAATTAGCATACCTCTATCTTAAATCCTTTTGTTTCGATATTTTCTTCAAACTAGGATTCATTGCATCATATTTGAAGATTTGCAACCCAGAAACAAGTAAGGATTGATATGGATATAAATATCTTCCCTATAGTTATTTGAACACCATTTCTAAATTATCTTGCACTTCCCCCACCCCACCCTGCAAACAGTAGAGCACGATGTAGGTACTAAGAGATTCATGTTTCCTTGAGGTTGACAACATATTTCTCAGCCCCCTTCCATTCAAGATATGAATGTGGTTATTGAATATAGAATGTCTAGAAAATTTGTCCAAGGCACCTAGATCACTACCATCCCCAAAAACCAAGGGGATTGAGACACAAAATGGCATTTAATGCAAAGCATTGGTCCAGTTGAGAGTGGGATCCTCTTGGGCCAATCCAGGGTGGGATCCCACTGGTCTTAGGTGGATGTTGAGCACCAAACCTAAGGGAGTATATTATATCACACTTTCCATTGTCATAGGATATAAAGATCTAGGAGCACTTTGTATTCAGATGCCTCCAATATTGTGAGATACAAAGAGGGTTTCACTACATGTTCATTGAATTTTCTAACTATCTATTAACCTTTTTTCAATATCTTGAAATTATATAGGGAGAGCCCATTAGGATGATATCTCACACACTTTGGCCCTTGACTTGATCAAACACTACTCAAAGTATTATATGTTTTTTCCTAGTTCCCTTAGTGGACAACAACACCAAGAGGCAGGTAGAGTGCACCACCCTTATAGGCCCCAAAGACGTTAAAACTCGAGAGGTAGTGAGTTCCCCCCATAATCAAGTGCACACATAGTTTCCAACTAAGATCATGGGATAGATTACACAAGACCAATACACATCCTTGTCCACCAACTTCTAATGGTGGACCTCCTCATCTAGGAGAAGGGATAACCTAGTATAGATTTGCCTCTTCCAACAAATCATCTATCCACAAATTATTTCCTTCAACACAAAACGGTAGGATAGTCACACATTCGATTATGGACATTTTAGAGGATGACACCTTGTCTCCTTCATATGATGCCAAATAGTTTGGTTCTTAAGGCTCTCTTCCTTGTGATTTATTCGGAGCATCATACTTATTTTCAGCATTAAGAGAGTTGAGCTTATATCTTCCACAGATTTGTTTCATTTTTTCTTTTATGAGTGACCTTCACATTCCCATATTTTGTCACCACTTATGCACTAAATAGTGTTGTTGGCCTGCTTTTGCTTATTTGTAAGACATAAATAAACTTATATGTTTTACTAGGTAACAAATCTCATGGGAAACCTTGTAGGCACTTACCCTCATTCCAAGAAATGTACCTAGGTTAAGTTCTACATTCGCCGAGATAGTTAGGTCAACAACTCATGAATAGATCATGTATAGCTCATGATCAATTGGCTCACTAATACAAGATGTTTCAAAAGGGAAATTGAATCCAATTGGGGAGAGTTACAATTTTTCTCTCAATCTACACCCAAATGACAAACTTTAGCTTGTTTATCTTAAAATGAGATCTAATAAGCTAAGTCACATGGTTAAGGTTCAGGTTTGACATCAACCAGCATGAAATTCAACTTCCTAGATGATATTTGAAATAGCTTAACTCAAGGTTCATTTATATAAACATATTCAAAATATAACTGATCCTCGAGGTTCCCCAAGATGGCTAGAGTGCATCCCCAAATTGTTATTTTCAAGATATAAATGAGAATTAAGATTCCCTAGGATGGCTAGAGTGCACTCCATAAATTTTCAAGGGATGGTGAGTTGGAAATGGAAATCATACATACATACATATATAATATAGAATTTCACCATAAACATATGCAATTGTTTGTATTATACATACCAACTACACTTGCCAATGTTGAAAAGGTTTGGAGAATTTAAAAAATGATTGAATGGCATTTTAATTCATTCTGCAGTAGAAAATGCAAATCACAATATGGGTTTGAACAAAGCCAAATTTATCTCATTGGTATAGTCGAAGTGATAAAGGGTGTTGTTTTTAAAAGGATTCAACCTAGAGCTCAAGGACGTAGTTATCAAATACAGAAACCCACTTGTCATATAGCTATTTTATCGGAAGAAATCCCTGAATCAAATGATCCAATTATGTCAATAGAATCCCCAAAAAGAGGATATGTATAGTGCAGAAAATAAATACATCATTGACTCTTAAAGATGAACAATAACAGATATAGGGTTTTTCCCCTAGTGTCATAGATTGCTAGCTCCATAGGCTGAGCCAGATCTATGCTCTGATACCACTGTAATATTCCTAACCCAGAATATTCCTCAAACCCCAGCAAAAACTCCAACCAAATATGTGCAAATGATATAATAACCCAGAAGTGATAAAATAACAGGGAAACAGCATATAATAATGTAAACCGGAAATATAAGCAGATACACAAGAAATGCAGCGAGAAATGCAAAGCCATTTTATTATACTGAGCAATAAATGAGTACAAGAGGTGATTAGACAGATGGCACCTCGACTTGCACAAGGCAAGTGAAGAAATACTCTCAAAATGAAAAGAATGGCCTCTCGCCGTGGATGCTGCTGTTGTGCTACTGCTGCTTCTAGAAAACAAATGATGATTTGGGGCTACTCCCCTCCTCAGAAAAATCTAAAACTCTAGATTCAAGCTCTACTCAAGAAACCCAGATAAACCCAGAAATCTTTCCTGGAATGGCCTCACACTGATCTGCGTCCTAGCTGCTAGGAAACTGTCGCGCTACTGCTACTGCCAAAAATCGAATGAGGATTTGGGGCTGCTTCCCTCCTTAGAAAAGGCTGAAGCTTTGGACTCGGACTCTACTCAAAAATCCCAGAAAAACCCAGAAAGTTTTTCTGAAATAGCCGACCCCCGAAAATCACCCCCTTGGGGTTCTGCGCAGTTCCTCAAAGACGCTAATGAAACTCCTGCTAAAATGCTGATGAAATTGTTGCTGAAAGGCTGATGAATATATTGTTGGAATGCTAATGGAAATTCCTTGCTCGAGCAAGCACTCGAAGTTCCCCCGGGCTAAGGGTGAGATCTCTGAATGGAGACTCTCAATGCACTAAACAGTGTTGCGGACTAGCTAAATAGCCAATGTGCTCTAAGTCGAAATGACTATCACAAATGCTCATAACCAGAATGATCCCAAATGAGGGGGTTCCTCTCTATTTTATAGCCTCTGCCTCTCACAATCCCTAAGCTCACTTTCTCCTGCGTGATCCCCTTCTTGCCATGTGTTCCTTCCCTCCTGCGCAGTCCCTCCATGTGTCTGCGTGGGTCCCATTTCTGCGTCCCCCTTTGGCCCCCTTGGTTCCCCCTTAAGTCACAACATTGTGCTACCTAGGAAGTGACTTTTTATTCTAAAGTGAGTTATGTTCCCCCTTCCTCACTTTCTATTTATAAATAACTATAGAAGGCAAAAATCGAACAAAATCGAATATTCCGATTAGCCATAGCTAATTAGGAATATTACAAGTCTATTGAGCTCTATGCTCTCACTATTGTTGCAGTTGCTTCATCCTCTCAAACAGTTCATCCAAAATCAATTGGCCCTTCCTCTTCTATAATTTCAACTACTCATCCAGTAGTATTTCAATCAGTCACCCAATTAATTCTCACAAGTCCTATATTTGCTCCTCCCTTAAGACCAAATATCATGGCTGCTCGATATGCACCTCTGGTTCTACCTGCACAGTTGCATAATATGCCCCAAGACTATCAGACCCCAGTTTGATGGTATTATTCATGTGACTGCACAACTACACATTGACAAGATGAATGACTTCTTTGATCTTCATGAATTAGATGAGAATGATGTAAAACTAAGGCTTTTTTCTCAAAGCTGAGGGGGAGAAGTCAGAAAGTGGTTCAAAAACATAGTAGCAGGTAGTATAACTGACCTTGCTGCTTTTCACCAATCTTTCCTCACTAGGTGTGAAATTAAAAAGAGTCCTTTGCAAATTCTTAATGATTATAAAAACCTTAAGGGAGGTCCCAATGAAACTGTAGAGGAGTACTGTGACAGATTCAATAAGGTTTATAATGAAAATCCCATTGCCATTAAACCACCCTCGATCTTGCCCTTGATACATTCCCCAAAAGGATTCGATGTTGATATGGCCTATAAACTGAGAGAAAGAGATCCCTCCACCTTAGAGGAGATGCAAGCAAACGCAATTAAAGTAGAGGCTAATTTATTAGCCAAGAAAGCTAAGTTAAAGGCTGAAAAAAGAGTAACAATAAGAGAGGAACCTTCATCTTCTATTTCTGTTGATTATAAATTAGACAGTCTACTGAGATCAGTAGAAAAAATGATGGACATAATTAATATTGTTGATAGGAATCCTCAAAGAGAAAATCAAACTGGGAAAATAAGAAATCAAAACTATCGAAGAAATCAACCCTTGAATAAACAAAGAGACCAAAAGGGTCTAGCCCAGCAGGTAATACCTCCTTTTCAGGAAAATTATACATATGAGGAGGCTGAATTAGCTTATGATACAAAGAATACTCAAATAAATCTATTAGGAGTAAATGATAATGACTATATGTTTCTTACTGAGGAAGATCAAGACCTTTTCCTGTTATCCCAAAATGAAATAGAACCTTAAGAAACATAGGATTACAAGAAAGGCTTTGAGAATGCTAGTATGGAAGTTCACAAACAATACAACCTCAAGAGTAGAAAATTACCTGACACACCTTCAAAGAAACTAGCTGAAACACATGCCAAAAATAATGTTGAGATCCTTGCTCAAAAGAATCTTGATGTTATAATCCCGAAAAATCCTCAAACCGTGTCCAAAACAATTCAAACAAATGATCCCTCTACCAGCCAACCAAGAGATATACCCGAAAGAGACGTGGCTGATAAACTAGAATCTTTCAATTCAAATAAAACACAGACATCATTTAATATAGAAAACGAATTGGCAAAACTCAAAATCCCTATTCCTTTGACAGAATTAATGAGTAAAACTCCTTATAGATCAGAGATAATGAAAGCATTGAGCATAGGAGAAGGAACTGATATAGTTAATGTATCAGATGATCAACCCGAATTACTATTTGTCCCTGAAGTTGATGGCAAACTTCAAGAGGGTTATGTTCCTCCCTTTTATGTTAGTCTAACTATTCATGACAAAATCTTACACAATTCTATGCTTGACTCAGGGGCTTCCCACAACTTTATTGTGAAATTAATTATAGAGAAGTTGGGGTTAGATATTACCAGAAGGTATAAAGACATGCACTCATTTGATTCTAGTCAAGTTAAGTGCCTTGTACTTATAAAATATTTGTCTGTAAATTTAGTCCAAGTCCCTGCCAAAAATTTATTTATGGATATAGTTGTTGCCAATATTCCACCTAAATATGGAATGCTTCTTTCCCATTCATGGGAAGCCAAACTCCAAGGAACTTTATAGATGGATATGTCTTATGCAACTATCCATGTCTTTGGACAAAACAGAAGACTCTATAGAGAGAAACTCATGAAATTCATGGTCACCACTCAAGATAGGCCTAACAATTATCCTATATATTTGGTTCATTCTGATTTGGACTCATTTATTCTTTACAATGATGTAAGCACGCAGGAATAAATTCAAAGCCATAGTACTGATTTTTTTCTCAATGTTGAGGGTCAAACCTTAATCACTGACCACGATAATTCAGAGGAAGTTTTGTGGAATTCAGGTTGTGATGGATCAGTGAGTAAATAAGGAGTTGGTGTTTGGTGTTTTGTTTTCTAATTCATATACTCATCACTCAGAAGGTCACTCTTACAAATTAAATTTTCAATGTTCCAATAATGTTGCAGAGTACAAAGCCTTGCTATTAGGATTACAACTCTTGAAGAAACTTGGTGCAAAACGAATTGCCATTCATGGAGATTCTGAGTTAGTCATAAAACAAATCAAAGGAGAATACTCTACAAAACATCCTAGGATGAGAGCCTACAAAAACGTTGTGTTAGACTTTCTTGATTCTTTCACTGAATATAGTTTGTCTACAGTATCAAGAGATCAAAATATACTGCCTGGTGGTCTTGCTACTTCAACAAGTACTTGTAAATTACCATTTTGTCCCACTCATCCATATACATTTGAAGTGAAGAATAGACCTAATGTAGCTGATAACTTTAGATATTGGCATATTTTTGGAGATGATGCTTAGATTCAAAACTTTTTGTAGTCTAAAGATGAATTTGAAGATACTAATATATGTAGAGTTGGATATAGAAGATATTGTACATACTAGTGTAAATAAATTATAATTATATGAAATAGATGAAGAAAAACAAGAAACAGATATTTTACAACTAAATGACAACATCCTGCCTAGAGGGCTTCTTCCATTAGAAAATTTATTTGATTTCAATGATGTAGCTAAGAAGACCAAAATTGAACCCACTGGAGCTGGGTTTCAGGAACATAACATTGGGAATGAACTTCAACCCAAAATGATCAAACTGTCTAAATCCTTACCTCCAACTAAAAAGTTGAACTACATTAAATTGTTCAAAGAATACATTCATGTTTTTGCCTCGAGTTATGAGGACCTAAAATCCTATGACATCAGTATCATATAACACAAAATTCCACCCAAAGAAGATCATAAATCCTTTAAACAAAAATTAAGGAGGATTAATCCCATGATTATGCCTCTGGTTGAAAAAGAGGTAAAGAGAATGTATGATGCAAAAATCATAGTACCTCTGAGATATTCCAAATGGGTGTCCAACTTGGTGCCCACTAGGAAGAATACTAGCGAAATCAGACTCTACATTGATTTCCATAATTTAAATAAACCCTCTCTAAAAGATAATTATCCTCTGCCTAAAATGGACTACATCCTACAGAAGATAGTTGGATCCAGCATGATTTCCTTTTTGGATGGCTTTTTGTTGAAAATAGCAACAATAAATGATAAAAATAGAATCCAGGAATTCCAATTTTAATTTATCTTTGAATTAAAATTTGAATTTAGTCTCACCATCTGCTTGAAAATAATTAATTAATTCATTATGGATTAATTAGTTGGATAAATTCAAGTTAGAAGTCTTTTTGAAGTCATGCAAGAGTTATCCCTTAAATTAAGAGAGTATCCCTTAATTAAAGAGATAAGGTTGAGTTATTTGAGTTGTAATTAGTTAACTCAGTTTACTAAGTTAAGTCCAGTTAAATTAGTTCCAACCTGTTTGAGGAACTAATTGTGAGTTATCATTCAGTTGATGCATGCATGCACTCAACCAATGTACTCCAGGTAACTAAATATTCCCTCATCAGTAACTCATGCATGTTTGTTCTAAGAAAGACCCAGTTGAGCTAAATGTCAAGGACAGTGTACTATCAGTTGCATGTGTTTTCCTATAAAGTAAACTCATGCATGCAGTCAAGAAAAGGTTCCTTGAGGATTGTTTTTGACAGTGTGTTAGATCAGTGTGAGAGATCAATGTTCCACTTGGTTGAGAGTTTTCCACTTGGTAACAGGATGATCACCCAGGAGAAACTGTGCAAGGAAATAGAAGCTTGGAGGGCAGAGGAGAAGGCTTTTGAGAAGCTTTGATTACCTGTGAGAATCCAGGAGGATTGTACTAAGAGATGGCTAGCTGTGAGAGCTAAGGCTTTGTATAATTTCTATGTATTTCCACCTTGTATGATAATACAGATAGTGGTATTTTTAGTTGAGCCTTTCCCCAAAGTATTTTCATGTGTCTTGAATGATTGATTCTTCTTCTTCTGGTTATATGTGTTCATCTCGATCTTGCTCAATATTTAAGCTTCCGCAAATTGATAGTAGAAGTAGGTTATAGTATTTTTTTTTGGTTATATTGCATTATCGAGTTAATCTATAGTTAGATTTTATACAAAGATCTCAGAGGTAGATTTGTAGAGAATTTGTAGAATTTCTACATGGCATCAAAGCCAAGTTTATTGGAGCTATGAATAGTATACGAAGAAGAGAATTCGAAGTTTGAAGTTCGGGGTTGCAGGTGCAAATCGAATTCTTATCATACTTCAAGGTTGGCCAATGGCGTTCTATGGCTTAAGACTCGAGTATGCCTTGGAAGGCAGCGTGAATTACATAGCATGGAAAGATCGCATGGAGGTTGTATTAGAAGACAACAGCTTGAAGGATTTCATTGATCAAGATATCCCAAAGCTAGCTTCAACTAATGCACAACAGTTAGCTGAGTGGAAAAAGCGTGTGGCGAAGGCGAGAGGGATCATCGTTGAGGGAGTTCGAGACCATATTGCCTTGAGTAGCCATGGGAAGGATACTCCATTTTCAGTGTGGAAAATATTGAAGGACCTCTACCAGAATAGTAGCAAATAGAGGAAATTGGCGCTCAAGGATAAGCTTTGAAGAATCAAGATGGAGAAGGGAGATACTATTTCCATATATCTGAACAAGCTCACCACCTGCAGAGACGAGCTTAGCAGTGTGGGAATAACTACTGCCAATGACGATATGGTGAGCCTCGCTCTCCTTGGCCTTCCAAAGAGCTGGAATAGCTACCAGGACTCTATGAATGGAAGGGAGAAACTGCCAGATTGGGAATGGATGTGGTCGGATCTCATGCAGGAGGAGATCAGGAGGAGCACTCAAGATGGTTCTTCATCCAAGGATGATGATGAAGAAAATTTGGCCTTAGCGAGTACGTTAGGGAAAGGGAAGGGGAAGGCTTCCCATTCCAAATCGAATTCTTCTCATGGAGGGAAGAAGGGTGACAAGTCAAAAGTGAGATGCTTTAATTGTCACGAGATGGGACATTATGTGACTAATTTCCCATCGAAGAAGTCCAAGAAGGGATCCTCAAAAGGATTGGAAGGTGAGGAATTAGCCTCTCAGTTTGAAATGGATTTTACGCTCATCGCATGCATGGTGTCATTGATGATAGGTTGTGTTTGGTATCTTGATAGTGGAGCCTCATTCCACATGACCGGTGATAAAAAAATTATTCAGTACCTTGGAGGAGAAAGACCTCAATATGCACATAGGGATGGGTGACGATGAAAGGTATAGTGTTTCAGGAGTGGGCACAGTTGCTTTTCAGAGGGAGCATGGAGCTCCTATCACCTTGACAGATGTGAATTATGTGCCTAGACTGAAGAAGAACTTGGTATCGGTCGTGATGTTGGAGGATAAAGGCTACGATGTTGTCTTTAGTAAGGGAAAGGTTTTCCTTAGACACATCACCACGAGATAGGTGAAACAAATCGGTTCATGAGCTTAGAACTTGTATGCTCTTGAGGTTCAAGATGCATGCAAAGCCTTGAGGAGAAAGGAAAATTTTAGACACTTGATGTTTGAGAGGGAGAGTAAATTACCTCTAAACATACAGCCCCAGGAGAAGTCTCAAACAATTGTGGAGGAGCCACAACTGGAGAAGCAGAAAGGAGACTGAGTGGAGAGACCCACTCATGCAGATACCTCCATTCAGGGGAATTTCAATCCAAGTGGGCATAGGGATCACATGCAGTCATACCTCTAACTATGAGGTGGGGCGATGTGAAGTGATAGTCTCAAGAAGGCTGAAATTGGACAAGGTCCATTGAGAGGTTTTATCTCATGGATCGTACCTTGCTACAAGAACCCAAAGTACATAGTAGCAGGAGGAATCAGTGGGATTGATGCAGTCAGAGATAAAAGTGACAGAGGCTAGAGCAGTCAGATACTGAAGAGTGTAGAGAAGGATTGACAAAAGTGCAAAAAGGCAAAGTAAATAGAAACGCAAAGTTTTCAGTTGATAGAGGCAATAGCAATCAGAGACTTTGATGACAGATGCATCATACTGATTCAGGTTGGATGTTCTTTTTGTTTCTGAAGTTGCTGGAGCAACAACACTAGAGAGAAGTATTGCATGCATAACGTCCCAAAGGTTCACGATCAAGATTGAGTTGAATTCCTTTCTTGTTGAGAGGGAGTGTTGAAAATAGCAACAAGAAATGATAAAAATAGAATCAAGGAATTCCAATTTTAATTTGTCCTGGAATTAAGATTGTGATTTAAAATTCGAATTTAGTCTCACCAACTGCTTGAAAATAATTAATTAATTCGTTATGGATTAATTAGTTGGATAAATTCAAGTTAAAAGTCTTTCTGAAGCCATGCAAGAGTTATCCCTTAAATTAAGGAGATAAGGTTGAGTTATATTTGAGTTATAATTAGTTAACTCAATTTACTGAGTTAAGTCCAATTAAATTAGTTACAAACTATTTAAGGAACTAATTGTGAGTTATCAGTCAGTTGATGCATGCATGCACTCAACCAGTGTACTCCAGATAACTGAAGATTCCCTCATCGGTAACTCATGCATGTATGTTCTAAGAAAGACCCAGTTGAGATAAATGTCAAGGATAGTGTACTATCAGTTGCATGTGTTTTCCTATAAAGGAAACTCATGCATGCAATCTAGAAAAGGTTCCTTGAGGATTGCGCGGTTCTGACAGTGTGTTAGATCAGTGTGAGAAATCAATGTTCCACTTGGTTGAGAGTTTTCCACTTAGTAATAGGAGGATCACCTAGGAGAAACTGCGCAAGGAAATAGGAGGTTGGAGGGCATAGGAAAAGACTTGTGAGAAGCTTTGATTGCCTGTGAGCATCTAGGAGGATTATATTGAGAGTTAGCTAGCTGTGAGAGCTAAGGCTTTGTATAATTTCTATGTATTTCCACCTTATGTGATAATAAAAATAGTGGGGTTTTTAGCTAAGGCTTTCCCCAAAGTATTTTCATGTGTCTTGAATGATTGATTCTTCTTCTTCTGGTTATATGTGTTCAGCTCGATCTTGCTCAATCTTTAAGCTTCCGCAAATTAATAGTAGAAGTAGGTTATAGTATTTTTCTTTGGTTATATTGCATTATCGGGTGAATCTACAGTCATATTTTCTACAAAGATCTCAAAGGTAGATTTGTAGAGAATTTGCAGAATTTCTACACTTTTCTAGTTATAACTAGGTCTTAGTACACCCAGATGATCAAGACAAAAACAAAGTTTACTACACCTTGGGGCACTTTCAAGTATGTGAAAATGCCTTTTGGTCTAATGAATGTTGGAGAAACATTTCAGAGGGCCATGGATTTTTCTTTTGCTGATGAAATGGGTCATTTCATAGTTATAAATCTTGATCACATTACTGTTTTTTGGAAAATAGATGGGGAACACTTAAATCACCTGAGAAGAGTTTTTGAAAAATGTCAAAGATTTGGCATTTCCCTCAACCCTAAGAAAACTTTATTCGGTTTACAAGAAGCAAAATTGTTGGGACATATTATTTCGAAAGAAGGAATCAAGATAAATCCCAGTAGAATAGAAGCTATATTAAAAATTAACCCCTCCAGGAATATAAAATAAGTTCAATATTTTATTGGATAGATAAAAAAATTAAGGACAATCATTCCAAATTTAGCTGAACTTTTAGAGAATATCACCAATATGCTAAAGAAGGATACCGAGGTGAAATGGAACATGGAAGCTAGACAATCATTTAACAGTGTAAAGCAAGGTTTAACTCAAGTACATGTGTTAATTAGTCTAGATTTTACTAAAGTTTTTCTTATTTTTTCATTCGCTTCAGAACATACCATTGTTGCAGTTCTCCTACAAAAGAATGATTAGGGACATGAACAACCCATTTCTTTTTTCAACAAATCTTTGAGAGATGCAGCCTTGAAGTATGACATTATGGAAAAACAAGATTTTTCCCTAGTAAAGGCCATAAAATACTTTAGAGTGTATATTCTCCATTCACATATCATTCCTTTTGTTCCAAGTGCAGTAGTTAAAGATATACTGACTCAAAACAATCCAAATGGGAAAAGGGGTAAGTGGATTGTTGTTATACTAGAATATGATATTGAAATATGAGCCACTAAACTCATCAAAGGTCAAGGGTTAGCAAAATTAATGGCAGAATCTAACTTACATGCTTTAATATCAATTTTCTTGCAATATTTAATGAACTAGATGAGCTGGAGACTCCAATGGTAGTAGAAGATTTTTCCATCTCTCCTTGGTATGCAGACATTATTTATGTGGTACATAATTTACAAGATCCTCCTGGTTTAACTAAAACAAAGGCTAGATTCATTAAACTTAAAGCTGATAAATTTTGTATTTTGAATTAAAATCTGTACTGGAAATACGCTGGTGGTGTTTTACTAAATTGTTTATTGGAAAATGAAGCAAACAAAGTCATGCAAGAGTTCCATGAAGAAGACTGCAGTGGATAGTTATAACGGAAATCTACTGCAAATAAGATTTTAAGGGCAGGTTTTTACTAGCCCAGCCTATTTTCTGATATCCAAAAGAAGGTTGCTTTATGCCACAAGTGCCAAATCTTTGAAGGTAAAAATAATTTGTTGCCTTTACCCTTGAGACCTATATCTGCTGAAACTAATTTCCAACAATGGGGCCTTGAATTTATAGGAGAAATCCACCTCATCTGCCCAACATAAGTGGATTCTGATAGCCATTGATTACTTTACCAAATGGATAGAAGCCATACCTACCAAACAAGATTCTGATGCATTCATCATAAAGTTCCTAAAAAATAACATCCTTGCTATAGTTGGTTTCCCTACGAAGATTATTACTGACAATGTTGCAGCTTTGAGGTCAAAAAAGATGATAGATTTCTGCAATAAATATCAGATAGAATTGGGACATTCTACAGCCTATTACCCAAATGGGAATGGACTGGCAGAATACTCCAATAAAAGCTTGGTTAACATCATAAAAAATTTGTTGCAGGACAATAAAAAATCATGGGACATCAAGCTAGTTAATGCATTGTGGGCAGACAGGCTTACTACCAAAAATTCAATAGGCATGTCTCAATATCAGCGAGTGTATGGGATAAATGATGTTTTTCCAACTTTGTTGGGAATTCATGTTTTAAAAATGATGCAACTGTTTGAGGTGGAACCAATGATTTACAGAGGAGAATAAACCAGATTATCCATTTCATCAAACCAGAGAAGTAGTTCATAACAGAACTCAGGTGATCTAAGACATCATCAAGAAAACATTTGACTGAAGGACAAAAGTTAATGATTTTCAGATTGGTAATCATGTTCTGGAATGGGATTCCAAAATGGAGGAAAAGGAAAGCTTGGTAATTTTGACAATTTATGGATGGGACCATACATTATTGATCCTTACCGGGTTAACAATGCCTTTTTTCTGAAGAACATAGATGGGACAGAGGTACCCAGAGGACCTGTCAATGGAAGGATACTCAAACATTATATTTTTCAAGACTAACAAAGTGTTTTATCACAATAATTGTTGATACCATTTACTTTTGTATTGTTATGAGTGGGTAGTTTATATCTCAAGGTTGAAGCCCGTGGAGAAGGCCCTGAGCTTTGAGACATTTTGACACCATAAATACAGAAAACAAAAAAAATCAGATGCAGTAAATACTGAAGAGAAGGACTCAAGGCTACTGGTCTATTGTGTTCTTTACACTTCACCAAGAAGTGACATCCCCAGATGGAGCCACTGTTAGGGTCCTATAATTTATAGGATCAATTATCATTGAGTATTTTCTTTCAGTATTTCAGATTGTAAATAAAACAGCTTTTTACAAATAATTTCCAAAAAAAAGAGATAGAAAAATGTAAATAAAAAATGAAAAGAGGGTATAAAGAAAAAAGAAAAAGGAAAAAGAAAGAAATGATAAATGAACCCCATAAAAAATAAATAAACCTGAAAGTGATGCTAGTTTAAGTGCCAATACTAGCCTTCTGGCTTTGTAAAAGAATAAATAGATGAACTTGTGTGCAACTTGTTCAAAATGCCACAACCCCTTTCTGCTTGAGACACATAGTTTAATCATGCTCAAGTTTTTTTCAATTTCTGTTACTTAGGTTAGAGTGAATAACTTAACCAAACAGTTTAATCTTGGTTAAGATTATATAGGTAGAAATAGGTGAATAATGTTAATCCAACTGTTTAACCTGGATTAATTTAGCTGATTAGATTAGTCTAATGTTTGAAATAAATAGCCTTTGTCTTTGAGAATAAGAATTAAAAGGGTTTGCATACCCAAATACACCCACATTCACTTTTTTAGCACTAGAATAGGAAAATGAGGATTTTTATGTAATATGTCTCAAGTACTCATTTATTCAAAGTTTGCACTTTGGGTTATGTATTATGTGCCAAATTATTTAACGGGGCCTCATCGGTTAACTCCCCCTGCACTTCACCACCAGCGGATCACTCAATGCCAACATCCGGTGGCCCGCAATGTTTTGTGGACCCCCCCGAAGCAACAAGGTTTAACGATGGGGAGTCCGAAAAGCGGTTTACTGCTCCCTGACGTGTTGCCACCATCTGATTTCGGACCCCCCCCTCCAAAAGAGATTTTTCCTTCCCACCTATCGCACATTCCCGCCAATGGCAGCCTCCGCATCCTATCATAGCCACCATTCCTGTCGCGCCACCTCATCCATGTCCTATCATTCCCACCAATGGTCCCACTCCACTCTTTCCCCAATCCCCAGCTGCCATGTCTAAGACTGTTTCAGCCTCCATTAATATTCTAATCGTTCACCCATGCCATTACAGGGAGTTTAATGCCTAAAGAGACCATTTATCTAATGGTTAAGGCCAGTTTCACTACTAATAAATATAGGATTTCACACTTAGATCACACTTTCTTTCCATCACTTGTTCGATAGAATTCCCTCCTCTTTGTATTGAAATTATTTCCGCAGCATTCCTACTGCCCATCATTCATTAATCGCCATTGTTTTTCCACACTCAATTTCCCAAATTATTGGATGCACAGAGATTTCTTACTATTGCATCTTTTTATCATCATCCTGCAGACCACCATGGCACTAACAACTTCCCCTGTGATCAATATGATGCTTAATCTCCCTATTGATCTAGACCATCTTCTTCTTGCAAACCGAGATTATAAAATCACTAAAAATCAATGTGAATTCGACTTGTTCGAACCACGTTGTTGGTTCTGAGATAACTTCCTTGACTAATCCGACGAGATACATCTCTGGAAATCTAGACTCCCTTTGTTTGTTGTTCCTCAATCCTATCATTTTTTTGAGTTTTTCGTAAGATGCCAAGCCTCTTACCTTGCAAGCAAGAGGGCCATAATTTCCCCAAATGGTGAAATTCTCTTCACCATCACAGCTAACAGAATTAATCAAATGCTGCAAGCTCCCCACTGCGATTCCATTCCCCCTTTCTCCATTGAAGCTCTCATAGAAATCTACCAAAAGTTAACTTTTCCCTAGAGAGCAACCATCATTGAAATTTTCCTCCCTGAAGAATCCCAAATCCCTAACAAAAATCCCGCATATCCCTCTTCTATATTCCCTCAAAGAACAAGACAAATTATTTCTATTTTGTCTTCCATTCTTGGTTACTACTCAGATGAGTGAGTAGATGAGCCTATTCTAGGCTTTATGCCCACTCTTTCTTTAGAAGAGGGACCATCAGTCACCTTTGACTATGGTCAATTATTATCAAATACAATTCATGAACAATTCCTTCAGTGTTTGGCTGAAGGAATGTTCAGGTATTCATCCATTCTTATGTACATGTTTTTATTTTTCTAAGCAGATAAGTTTCCATTCTCAATGAAAAAAGTGGATCAGCAAGGAGAGCCACATACAGTTCTTTTCTGCACTTCTTTAGTTAGAAAACAATCACAGGAATACAGCTTTTCATAGTTTATAAATCAATTTGTATATCCAGCCACTTGTGTGTTGAGTGGCCAGCAGGTTCCAAGGATCAGTGAAGAAATTAAGAAGGTTTTGTAGCTTAGTGAATAGGTCAAAACAGGGGATTGGTACCTTTACCAATCATTTACAGAGATTAGAGTGTATGGTTCAGAGTTGCCACCATACAAATTGCCAAATACTTACCCATGAGGATATTTTCCTTGGAATATATTAGGCAGATAATTCATTCTGACAATATTCACTTTGTGGTGGCCAAGAAAAAACTCCAGTTCAGTATTAAGACATAAGTTGGACCATTCATCTGCAACGCTAGAGAAGTAAGAGAGGAAGCAAACCTTGTGCTGAAACAAATGAACTTCCCTCTCAATTTCACTTGGTCTTATGACCCCTTTGGAATAATTTCCAAGTTGAGATTAGAAAACAAAATTACACCATATGTGCACACACAGAGGCCTGAAATTGAACAGTACGTGAACCAACACACTTGGGTGGAAAATATGTTGCAGGAGGCAGAGGAGCAGGTACTTTCAAGGATAGCTTCAGCGACTCCACTACCCAAAGATAAATCATAAAAGAGAGCAAGGGAGGATGATTCCCCATTCGCTGAAGTATCAGCTAAAGAATTTAAAATATATACTAAGAAGCTCAAAGTTGGCTCTTGTTCTAAAATAGAATTCCCATCACTGGATGACACACAAGGCACTATTGTGCTCTCAGGTTTGAAGACTTTCAAGCTAGACACTGGAACTATATAATCTTCATCATCTTCCTCAATCACAAAGGATATTCCAGTTACTGTCCCTCAAACACCTAAAACTTCTACAGAGCAGAGATAGTTGGACATTTTTCAAAGATACAAGGAAATCAAGCAAAGTAATGAGGCCATTCATGACAACATATCAGCTCAGTTCAGAAAATAGTCCTCCTCCATTCAGCATAGACTCATTTCAGCATATGATACAGAGAAGGGAAGAATGGATATGGCATTCTTGTAGGCCCAGGTCCCTCAACCAAAGTCAGCAGCAGACTTCAAATAGCCCACTTTTGAATTTTAGGAAAAGGATGTCCATCCTTTGGATCAAATAGATATGCATAGACAAGCAGGTCATATGGTATATTCGACTTTCACACAGACTGTTATCACTGCCTCAAAACTACATCTTACTCTAAATAATGTACAGTCTCAACTCAAATTAGAGAAAAATTCCTCATTGGCCAAAGATACAAGAACCAAATACTTGGAGGAAATGATAGTCAAAGTAGGCCTTGATCCAGAAAATGCAAAAGCTACAGAATAAATAATTAGAAAGAAGAATGTTGATATTGTAGCATTGAAGAAGCAATTAACGTTGTCAGCAACTGAAGACCCCCAGGCTAAAGAACTTGGAGAGACAGAGTTACAAATGAAAGAAATGCTAAAGTTGCTAGTGGAGCAATCTACCGAGGTTAAAGAAATTGAAGTAGAAATGGATAAGTTTATAAAGGAAAAGGAGCAAAATTCACAGCTTGTTGTGGTTCCTCTTGATGCAGTTCCTATTGCATCTATGCTTCAAACATGAGTCTCTACAGCAACTTATATAGCTAGAACATCTTCCTAAACAGTGCTTCCCACCTCAATGGTGGATGACTCTGTTAAATTGGCTCAATCTATGGAAAATATGACAATATAGGGAGAAAAGCTAAAGAAACTGAAGCAGGAGATAAAAGTTTTGTAGGAGCATAGTACAAGGTATGAAGATGATTACTTGATAGAAACACAGAAAGCTCACACCTTGCCCCAAAGATTACAGAAAATGGAAGAAGATTGTGCCATGGGAAAAACATTGGCACAGGTGAAGGAAAACATCTGGAAAAAAATTAATGAAGGCATGGGAAAAATTTGGCCTTCCATCCACATAATTTTTGAACAGAGGGAACTTTTTGAAAGGTCAACAGAAGCCATTAAGCAAGTTAGAAAGCAGCTAGGTGACAAACCAAATGAAGCTATTGAGCTAATAAAAGTTCTAAATTACAAGAACAGTCAAGAGCTAGAAGAATTAGAGATTGAAGACGGAACTGAAACAATTTTGGAAGCTAGGAAAGTGCTGACTAAAGAAACCTGATGAGACACTTGGAGGAGAAAGGGAAAAGCATGAACACAGGCATACAGAGATTCTTTGCCAAGTTAGAGCCTCTCTACAAGAAGGGACTTACAAACCTGTTAGTTATAAATGAAAAAATCAGTACATGGCCAGATTACAGTGCACAAATTATGAATAAGGTGAGAGACATCTCGAAAGTTACAGTTAGAAGACTCAACATGACAGGAAGGGCATTTCTAGAAGCAGTATCATTTGATCTTGACATCTAGTATGCAATTCCAAATTTGTTCATCACTCGGCTGACATTTTCTAGGCATACCAAAGTTGATGAAGTGTACAGAAAATTAATGAAGATGAATATCCCAAGCGAATAGCGCTGGGATAAACTCTATGAATTACTAGAGTAAATGGTAAATTTAGCAGCATAGCTCAACATCACAGTGCATCCAGTTTTTCAGCACCAGACAGCCAGTTGTTCCTTCATTTCGGTGCCACCACTTCAGACAATTCAATTTTCCTCATTTCATTGTAATAAGTTAGCTTAATTAAGTCCTGTCATTTTGTATATGCATCCTTGTCATCTTGAAAGGATATTTTTGTAATTTAGCTATAAATACTTTAATTGTTGAAGTAGTACAGGTTGGTTTTTGTATGAAGAAATACTATTGTATACCTTTTGTTGAAGCATCAGTTGATTTTCCAAAGTAATACAGAGACTCTTTCATAGGATTCATGTGTCAAATTGGTGGTGAAGTACATATATCTGTTATATGTGTTTATATCTCTTTGTTTATAGCACATAATTTTTTTCTAAAAACTGAATTATTCAATAGATAAATAAAGTGCATAATTTGTTTAAATCTACACTCTGCACCTGGCTATGAATAATTTTTATGTTTTCTTCTAATCTTTGAATACAGAATTCAGGTAACAATGCTCTATATTTTAAAGTGAACCTTTATATGTTCTTCATATCCATTTCACAGAATTTAAAGAATCCAGTCTGTTTGGATACCTTTCCTTGTGATATCTATCTGTAGATACTCAAGTTAATCAGTATTTTATGTATCAGACTCCATAGCCCAATGGAAATCTAAGTTATCAACCAACCACTCAAATAAAAATAAACCCCGAACTTCATAACTAGCCTAATGTTCAATCAAACAAAGTTAAATCTTAGAGAGAGATCGCTCTCTGAAGCTGGTAGGGCTAGATCCCACCTTCAAAAGTTGGTTTGTGGTTACCTTGGTCATTTTCTCTGCAACCTCAAAAAATTGTTGAGTGTTAACACCCCATCCATTATTTTTATTGATGAAATTGATTCAATATAACCCAAAACAGAAAATACACATGGTGAGGTTGAGAGGCGAATTGTTTCTAAATTATGACACTAATGGATGGGCTAAAAGCTCGAGCCCATGTTATTGTTATTGGAGTAGAAAACTGGCCAAATAGCATTGACTCAGCTCTTAGAGGGTTTGGAAGGTTGGTCAGGGAAATCGATATTAGGGTTCCTGATGAAGTGGGGTGATTAGAGCTCCTTCGCATCCATACAAAGAATATGAAGCTTTTTGAGGATGTATGAACTTCAATGCATTAGAATTTTTTTTATTTCACATATTTCAATGCAATTTTTAGTATTCTGACTTTATATATTATGGTTTTGATCTTTGGTGCAAGTTCAACTTGAAGGAATTGTGAAGGATACACATGGATATGTTGGAGCTTACCTTGAATCTATTTGCACCGAAGTTGCGCTACAGTGCATCAGGGAAAACATGGATGTTATTGACTCAAAAGATGAGACCATCAATGTTGAAATCCTCCATTCTATGGTTTTTACAAATTAGCACTTCCAAATTGTGTTAGGCCCTAGCAATCCATCTGCCTTGTGTGAAACTGAGAGTTTTTCCAAATATCGTCTATCACTATCCTTTTTCTAAAAATATCATTTGCACAGTATATTTTGTAGGGCACCAAGTGGGTTTTACATGAAAAGAAAGTTTGAGAGAATACCAATATTTATGGTAGAAAAACAACAGCCAATTTGTTGGAGTAATATAGTATTCACCATAAACAAAAGTGTTTGTATTAGCTGAAGGCATTGCCATCTGAATGGATTGTACATATTTTTCCAAAGCAATGAATAAATGCATGTCAATTTGTAGCTAATCCTACAGTCAATATTCTTTCATCATATATAAATTCCCAATGGTCAATTTAATGTATATTAAATCTAATAAATACTTTATAAAGAAAGTTGGAAAATACATGCACGAACTTTTTTACATTAGCATGGAAATATACATAGAGTACATGCAGATAATTATGGGAGGTCTTCACCCATCGCCCATCTAGGTTCTCTTCCCTTGAAGGAGGAAATAAGAGAACCATTCCAGAGTTTGCAAATCAAATTTTGTGCAATGCATTAGCAAAAAAGTGTTTAAAGTTAAGATTACAAAATTTAGAACTAGAATTATGTTATGGAACTAAGCCATCAATAGATAGACGTTGAAGTAAGAACAAAACATCAAAAAATTCATTCCCATAGGAAACTTGTGAGTGCTTAGTCAACTCTTTAATGATCAGGGGGTAAATTGATTTGTTGTTTCAGCTTGCATCCATTGTCAAGAGGGTCGATCGTGTTCGCTTCAGTAGGACTCTCCTCAATGATGTAACAACCATAGGGGCTTGGACGAGGAGGGGAAAGTGTTGCAGCCCTTGATTGGGTGTTCCCTAGAGGCATTGCTACAACCTATTGAATTCAAATGGGGGAGGGACAACTATCAATAGCCATACCAGTTGGAGGATATGTTGAACCAATGGGCACAGAGACGAAGATGGGTTGTTACACAACATTTTGTCACTATCTTTGTACTCCCCATCCACGATCTTGGAGAACCTATACAGTGAACCCTACATGCTTTCCCATCATGAAGAAACTCCCAATATGTCCCTCTTCATGAGCAGAATAATTCCCCTTTGCACCATTTCCCAAGAATCTTCCTTTTATCCCAGTTTATAAGATCGACGCTACTGACTAGTTTATCCTTGCACCGATTTGTAGAGATTAAAACTAGCACTAGCGCCATACGGAGCAACTGAGCCCTTTTCCAGTTGCACTGATCCTCTTTTGGCAATTTTTTTAAATATGGAGTCAAAGCTTCCAGCTCTAGAAGCTTCGTAATGGAATTCTGGTAGATGGTTGGGCTGGATGGGGCCGAGGAAGTCAGTTTGGGCTCCTTTCACCCATTAGGATGGAACAAACTCAAGAGATAAGACCTTCTCCCATGATGAGAAGGACCATCTCCCATCCATCCAAGCTATATAAAAATCTCTTTTCCCAAGCTAAACTAGTTTTGGAGTGAGTTTGAATGATAAGCAAGACATCTATATCTTGTATCTTTCTAGTGTATGTTTGAGGGAGAACAATGTGTTTTGGTTTTGTTTGAAACTAGAGGTAAGAGGCCTTAAAACTTCTATTTTTGGGGTTATCCATGAGATGCTAGCAAAAGTGTGGGAACTCGGATATGTTGGAGGAGATCAGCAATGTCAAGGCATTGGTTGTAATCTCTTTCTGATTTATATGAATACAACTATTGATTGATTTCTTACATGAAGTGTTATTTTACATATTTATGGCTTAACGTTCCTTGACCTATTAAGTAGGTTGAATGCAATATTGTATGCTATCACATTTGTTGTTGTTGTTTGTTTGATTGTTTCAGGTATTCAAAGGAAGGAAATGGAAGATAGCTAGAGTGAGGAAGCAGGATCATCACCAAGCGAAATAGTGTTCTAAGAGGTAGGACCTCTTAAATGATTCTAGCTTAAGGAGAGTTTCCATAGATTGTTTGTTTGTAGCTAGACCCGCTCTCTCGGGCTAGAGGAATTGTTTGTGCCCGCAATGGGAATTTACTTGCACCACAAATTGGCGACCATACTAGGGAACCAATCCTTCTATTTGATTGATTATCATTTTATGGTTTTGTGTGAACTTTTCTAGAATCACCATTTCCCTTTAGTGTTCTCTACTTTGCCTTGTTTAATGCTCTGAGCCTAAAATTTATAGTGGCAAGTCTGGTTTTAGCCTTTGAAAAATTCTATTTTTTTTCCTTGAATCCTCGGTCAGCGCATTTATTTTTCTAACAATCGTGCTGATCAGCACGATTTTCTCAAAAATAAACGCATCGACCCCCTTCTGGTGCTTGTTGTCATTTAGGAAGTCACACCGATTCCTATAGGTGAAGATCAAGGTTTTCCCTAGATCATAGCCAGTGTGTCTTGCCCTTCTGATTTCTATCTCTTAGCTTGTTTTGACTGTATTCTCCCTGACTGGAAAGCTCTTTTAGCTTGGTTTGTATGCTTGTTTGAATTGCATTTTCTTCACTTGGTTTCTTGAGTTCTTGTATGGTGTATAACCCTAGGGCATCTAGGTCGTCACCCATTCGCCTATTTGTGTGCTCAACAAGTCAAGTCGATAGTCAAAGTTTCTCCTTGCATTTCATTTGATTAGTCCTTTTGTTGCTTTGATTTTCATTTAACAAGTTTGAAAAGTTTCGTTTGTTGTTTGAGCGTATATTTTCGGGCATAGATCACATCGTTGATCTCGTTTTTGGTTCAGTCTTTGATTCACTAGTTTGAAAGGAATTCTCTTTTGTGCTTTGAATTTTCTTATGATTGATTGTATTGGAAATGTTTCATTGAAGTGTGAAGTGTTTGTGAAAGATTCATTCTATCATTTCATTGAAAAATACATAATTTTGTTGGAAATACTGAGGGGGGGGTGAATCAGTGTTTCTTTTTAATTGTTCTAGTTATTACCAAAAGTATATGTGTGTGTGTGTGTGTATATTATATGATATATATATATATATATGTGTGTGTGTGTGTGTGTGTGTGTATATATATACATATATATATGTATATTATATATATATATATATATATGCTTTTGGTAATAACTAGAACAATTATATACGTATATATATATATATATATATATATATATATATGTATGTATGTATGTATGTATGTATGTATATAGAACACAGAAATTGACAGTTAGAATTAATGCTTTTATTAACACAAAATAGTGCAATGAAGTAAATACAATATAAGTATATATCTGGTTGTGATCAATTGCCAAGATCCAACTTGGAATTTAGTGAGGTTACAACCTCCAAAGCACCAACTCTGTTTGCAATGGTTCTACACTTAGGAGCACCAACCCCTAAGTATGTCATCCATGTTCAATTCTGAGGCTCCAACCTCTTGGGCTCCAACCCAAACCTAATATAAACTAGTATGTTGTTGATCTCTATTCTGTTAAGGTGCACCTTCACTCCTACTCTCCTGCCTCTACTGCTTCTGCTGCCTCTGCTACTTGTGTTGCCTCTCACACAGTTTATTCACCAGCACAACAACAACCACAGTCCTTTGTTTTTCCTGTTTTATTCATTCCCCATGCCTCTGTCCAATCGTTTCCGCTTACACCATCTCTTAGGCTTCCTCCTCGTTGTTGCGGCTTCCTCTGTGCTGTGCGAGTTCACTGACTCTTTGGGGACACATAGATTCATTTGACAGGTCCAAACAATCCACGAAGAACACATCTTCCCGATTTATCGTAACAATGCTCCTTTTGGAAATGATTGTAGGCATACACAGAGTTTTTTCATTAGTTTAATAGAGATGTTGTGTCTCGGTCACAATCATAATCGCCATGATTCACCCCTTTTAACTGAAATTCAGCTTTCTGAACCATCAGAATAGCCATCGTAAGCCTTTCAGCCTAAAACACCCCGCACAAGCCAAATATTTCATTACACAGAGAACATGAGAAAAAAAACAGTCAAAATGACGAAAGGGTGGACTTCAGGAAACATTACACCCGCACCAATTCCTGTATTGGGTCCGGTCCATATCGTAATTTGCGCTTTAGTGTGGCAGGTCTTCATAATATGTGATATGTGATGGATGCAATGATAGATTATGTCATATTTTAATGTGCGGTGGGTCCGCGTGGATATGCATCGCATTCGGGAGTTGCCCCTGGCGGAGGTCCGATTTGATATCGCTATCGGCGATTGCAATGGACTGCTTGACATATTTTTGCACCCACTTCTGAAGTGTCAATACGATTATCACTATCGGAGATCGCAAGTTGCATAGGGTCAAGGCTTGACGTTAACGTAGACCCCTCAATAGCGATGCGATGTGTCGGACCCGGTACAACTCAACACTCACATGTATAGAGTTTCAAGTCTGCAATCCACCTCGGATAGTGTATTTTCCCTAAAGCCAAGTCTTCCGCCTCCGATAGTGTTAAGCCTACGTATATGGGCTTTATGTCCGCCGATAGTGTTAAAGCATGCATACATGGGTTTTACAGGCCCGATAGCATAAATGTATATATATAAGGTTCTGCACCTCCGATAATGTAAAAACACATATGTATGACATATGCTCCTCCGCCTATATCTGCATGCACATAGTTGTTTTGTGGCCCGATAGCTTCCGATAATATAAATGCACCCATTGCTCCTCTGATGGCTCTGTCTGCTTCCTTATAGCTCTGCTTGTTCCTCCGTTGCTTTGATGGTTGTCTGTGTCCTCTGTTGGCTCTGTTTGCTCCTGTACTTTGGCATATATGTATGGTATATATATATATGGATTCTATTAGCTCTAATAGCTCTATTTTGGCATATATGGTCCTCGAATGCTATTAAATGCATGCATGTCTATATATATATATTATATATATATATAATATATATATATATATATATATATATATATTATATATATATATATTTGAGTTTTGCTCCTCTTGGCTCCGTCTGCTCCTCGAATATTGCCATATTGACATCAATGACAATCTATGTCCAACAATCTCCCCCTTTTTTATTGATGGCAATATTCCTCTGCTCTCCCCCTTTGACATCAATGGAAAAGGAATGCATATGGACTCCCCCTATCAAACTTCTCCCCCTATCGTGCTACATCTTTATAAATGAACTTGAGTGATGATAAAGAGATAACCCCCATCTCTTGACGCAGATGTTCGAATGCTTCTCAAGGAAGAGATTTTGTGAAAATATCAGCTATCTACTCCTTAGTACTGATATATTCTATGACGATGTTTTGTTCAGCTACTTTCTCACAGAGGAAATGATACATGATTGGTATGTGTTTGGTTCTTGAGTGCATCACTAGTTTTTTTCTGAGACTGATAGCACTTGTGTTGTCACAATAGATGATAATTGGTTGATATGTACATATGTTGACATCTTTTAGATCTTCCTTCATCCATAGTAACTGAGTACAATAGTTTGCTGCAACAATATAATCGACTTTAGTTGTGGATAATTATATGGATGATCTTTTTTGCTAAGCCAAGATACTAAACAATCTCCTAGGAAAAATGCATTTCCACTAATACTTTTCTAATCATCTATACTTCTAGCCTAATCAGCATCGGTGTATGTAGTTATAGTCAATGTTGAGCTATTTGGGTACCAAAGACCGAAATCAGAAGTTCCTTTCAGATATCTGAGAATTCTTTTTACAGCTAATAAATGGGATTGCTTGGGAGCAGATTGAAACCTTCCCACCATTCCTACTGCCCGCATTATGTCTGGTCTTGTAGTTGTTAAGTATATAAGGGCTCTAATCATTGACCTGTAATGAGTTGCATCTACTAGAGGGGAGTCGTCATCTTTGCTCAATTTGCAGTTTTTGGTCATAGGTGTGCTCATGAGTGCACAGTACTCCATTCCATATTTTTTGAGCATGTCTTTTAGATATTTGGTTTGAGATATACACAATCCTGCTCTGGTTTGAGAAACTTGAAGTCCAATCAAGTGAGACAGCTCTCCTATCATTGACATCTCAAACTCTTTTGACATGTTTTGAGAAAATTCATGGCTCATTTCATCATTATTACTAGAAAAAATTAGATCATCGACATAAAAAAGAGTAACTAGTAAATTACCTTCATCTGTATTTATGTATAGATTACTTCTAGTGACTCCCTTTTTGAAGCCTTGTTGTTGTAGATAGCGATCCAGTCTTGCATACCAAGCTCTAGGAGCTTGTTTCAACCTATATAAATCCCTTTTCAACCTACAGACTAAGTTCTTTCCTTCTGTTAGATCAAACCCTTCTGGCTCCTCCATGTAGACTTCTTCTTTGAGTTCCCCATTTATAAATGTTGATTTCACATCCATTTGATAGATTTTGAATCCTTTTGAGCAAGAAAATGCCAAGAACATCCTAATAGCTTCCATATGGGCTACTGGTGCAAATGTATCTTCAAAGCCAATTCCTTCAATTTGTGAATAGCCCTTGCAGACAAGCCTTGCCTTGTTTCTGATAGCCTGTCCTTCCTCATTCATTTTATTTTTGAACACCCATTTGGTTCCTATTATGTTTTTGTCCTTTGGACGACTTACCAGCTCCCATGTCGTGTTCTTCTCAATTTGGGACATTTCTTCCATGGCTTTTACCCAATGAGGATCCTTACTTGCTTTTGCAAATGTTTCTGGTTCTATCATAGACATAATGGCAATGAATTTTCTCTTTGGTGTAATTGTTATCCTTCTTCGGGTCTGCACACCTTCATCTCTATCGCCAATACTCTACTCTTCTGGATGATATCTTTGGATATACTTCATCCTTGAGGGAGTATGAGGTGGTTTTCTTTCCTCTTCTTCTTCTTCCTCATCTTTTTCTTCTTCTTTAGGTTCTTCTTCTTCAATGAGAAAATCATCTTCATGTTCTTCAATTTCCTTTTTAGGAACATCTTCATCAACCTTTACAGCAATGCTTTCCACTACTTTCTTCAGTCGATAATTGTAGCACTTGTAAGCCTTGCTCCATGTAGAATATCCAAGAAATATCCCTTCATCAACCCGAGAATCAAACTTTCCTGGTGAGCCATCATTGATTTTTATGAAGCACTTGCTTCCAAAGATCTTGAAGTACTTCACTGAAGCAGGTCTTTCTTTCCATAACTCACAAGGAGTTTTTTCACAATTTGGACTTAATTGAGTTCGATTCAATGTATAGACAGTTGTCCCTACTGCTTCTCTCTAGAAATTAGGTTGCAAGTCTGATACTAATAACATGGTTCCTGCCATTTCTTGGACTCTTTGGTTTCTTCTTTCAACTATCCCATTTTGTTGAGGTGTTCTGGAAACAGAGAATTCCCTTTTAATTCCATGAATATTACACAACTCACTAAACTTGTTTGATGTGAATTCTCCCCCTCTGTCTATTCTGAGGCACTTAATTTTTGAATCTTTTTCATTTTCTACTAGGGATTTTAGATTCATAAAACACTCAAAAGTTTCATATTTATACTTTATAAAATATATCCACATCATTCTAGTATAGTTATCAACAAATAACACAAAGTACCTTTCCCCTTGGAGTGCCTAATTTCTAGTTGGCCCACACACATCAGCGTCGATTAACTCCAAGGGCTTCAATGTAGAGAGCTCCTTTGTCTTGTGGCTAGTTCTAGTTTGTTTTCCATGTTGACATGGACCACATACTCCTTGATTTGGTTTGAACAGCCTTGGGATGTCTCATACAACTTTTATCTTGCTGATATTGATCAGATTTTCGAAGCTTGGATGTCCAAGACGCTTGTGCCACAGCAAACTTTCATCTATCTAAATCAGATAGAATTTTTTTTCTTGAATCTTGTTCATCATGTAAATGTTGTATGGTGCTCTCACCCCTTTTTCCACAAGTTCCCCTTGTATGGTGTTGAAGACAACCTTATGTCCTTGATCACAGATTTGGCTGACGCTCAAGAGGTTGTGTTTGAGTCTGTCTACTAGCAGGGCATCTTGAGATTTTCCTTTTCCATTAATCAGAGTAAAATTTCCTTTTCCTGCAATTTTTCTAAATCCACTTCCAAAGGACACATTCCCTTCCTTTTTGCTCAGTGAGACAAACTTCCTTTTTTCTCTTGTCATGTGTCTAGAGCACCCACTATCCACAAACCAATGATCTCCATTATTTTGAGCATATAGAGCCAGGCCACATTTAACCATGTTGGAATTCTTACTACTCATCTTTCTTCCTTTGAGTGGGAAGTCTTGTTCATAGTGTCCATTATTGAAGCAGAATGAGAAAATCAGAGCAAATTTGGTCGAGGGATCAAACGAATTGAAGGTTTTGATTTGTCCCTACCTTTTGGGGGCATATGAATTGATTATTCGGTCCTTTAGATTTGGTGTTTCACTTCTGCGAGCCATGCAATGTTTGGCTTAATGACCAAAGTTTTAACAGTGAAAACAGTGTCCAAGAAAGACGATTTTGTACCTGTTGAAGCAGCCACGGTTTGAGTCGATTTCCTTCCTGGGAACTACTCCTCCCTCATTCTTTGGATTTGATATGGGCCCTTGGTGGAGTATAGATTTGTATTTGTTGTAGTGTCCATGACTCGACTCCACATTTTTCTTTGGAATAATTCTCTCTTCATTCTTTGGATCTGGGATGCACTTTTGATAACATATTTTTTCTTCTTTTGGATTGAGTGCATTGGCATAGCTTTTCACACTATTCTTAATGCTTGAGGATTCTCCTTTGAAACCTATTCCAAACTTGTCATGTTGAGGTTTTTGATTTTTTAGAATAGTCTCAAGTATTTGAGAGCTTTTATAGCCCTTTTTAATTTGCTCCGACTCCTTTCTCAGAGACACTATTTCGGCCTCACGTTCTTCACAAGTCTTTTCTTTTTCTTTTAGCTTTGCTTCCAAGAGATATTCTCTTCTTCTTGTTTCCTCATTTTCCACTTTGAGAGAAATGATTTTATTTTTTAGTTTCTTGTTTTCTTCAATGGCGCTTGTTAACAATTGATATACATTTCCTTGTATCCCTGAGTCATCATCATTTGCGAGTGCCAGAATGATGTTTATTGGCTTTCATCATGGTCAATTTCCTCATCTGATTTCTTTTTGATGACCATAAACTCATCCTCATCAGACTCATCTTGCTTAGAGAAGTTCTTCTTATTGAACCCTTTCTTTTTGTATTCCATTCTTTTAGAATTTCCTTCATCATCACTATCATTTTTATGAGGAAATTTTGCTGCATAATGACCTATTTTTCCACATCTAAAACAGATAAGAGGGTACTTGCCTTTAAGCTTAGATACTTTCTTCAACTTTCGTACAAATTGAGCCAATTCAGATTCCACATCAAACTCATCACTACAATCATTCCTTTCTTTCCCCTTCTTTGACTTTGAGGCCTTGAATGTTGCATCTTTGGAGCTTGGGCCACCTTTCCTAATCTCATAGGTGATGAGGATTCCATGGATTTCATCCATTTTGAGGGCATCTATATCCTTTGCTTCTTCTATAGCGCTTATTTGGAGTCAAATCTGTCTGGAAGAGATCTTAATACCTTTTGAACAATGGTACTTTCTTCAATTTTTTGAACAAGGGAGTTGACCACTTTAGCTACTCATAGGAGGTATGCTACAATATCTTCTTCATCTTCCATCCTCAGACTTTCAAATTATCTTCTGTGAGTTTGAAGCTTTGCCTTCTTGACTTTTGAGTCTCCATCATATAAGCCAACTAGCTTCTCCCACATTTCTTTGGTAGAGGTATAGTGCATGACTTTTGTAAACTTGGAATCAATGATTCCACTAGTGATGGAGTTCAAGGCCTTTGCATTTGTGATGTAGGGTTTCCTCTCGTCTAGATCTATTGGAAGAGTGGTATTCATTTGGTATTCATTTTTGAACAAAATGCCAAACTTCAAGTCCAAGGGACATTAAGTAGTAGGTCATTCTTTTTTTCCAGAAACCAAAGTTAGTGCCATCGAACAGAAGAGGTCTTCCCGATGCTTCGTGACTTCTCATCATGCCTGCAGATCCTTCTTCAAGCTGTTAGGCTAGTATGAAGAAGCCTGCTCTGATACCAATTGTTGGAAATACTGAGAGGGGGTGTTACACAAAAATATCTTCATCTTGATTATTTGCAGTCGGTATGGGTCTATCACCACCTATACCAGCTTCCTAAGCAAGTCTCAAACCTCAGCTCTTCAAAAGAAGCTTTAGAAATGAGAGAAAGACATCAAAAAAGCAATGTAACTCTGGTTCCACACTTTCTCTCACTTTTGCCTGCGGGCCCGCATCTTCTGTTCAGGATATCTACATACTTATACGCTCTGTATGTAAAGGGGAGGGTGCGTACCCCTGTAAAATTCAAAAGGCGCAATCTTTATCTTAAAAAACTCATCTTGGGTTAATTCTAGAGTTTTCTAGAAGCATTTGTTACGTGGATTATTCGCTCCAAGTGGTTCATGCATCCCATCATAGGAGGAACTAATCCCTTGTTGAGAGGAGCTATCCCTTTGAAGGAGGACTCTATCCCTTTGAAGGAGGAGCTGGTAAATGATCTCCATTGCACTATAAATTGAGGCATTGGGTCAGTGGCCAGGGAGGTTAGAAGCTGAACTTTTGAGGGTAAATGCTAGTGAAATCAAGACTTCCTATTTGAGCTTAAGAGGAGAGATGACATACCTTTTTGGCCCCATTAGGGAGTGAGTGAAGCTTGTCAAAGTAGAGGAGACTTCTTGTTGGACCCTGGAAGGAGC